>JAKSZP010000358.1:0-95883 GCA_022478985.1 Massospora cicadina | reverse complement strand
GATACAATAGATAATCCAAATGGCTTTCTAGTTTTTGACAGCGTTTATCATGGTTTGTACCCATTATTGTGATAGCCCATGGTGGGAAGATTTTCTGCGGGTATCTTTGGGACTCCTTCGTTCAGAAGCTCCTTCAAGGTGTTTAATCTCCCATGAGCTTCATTGGCAAGTCCCATATTATCAACTATTGCCTTTTGGGCTTCAGCAAAACTGGAATTTAGTTTGTCCAGTAGGGCATTTTGGGAATATTGTTCCTCCCCTTGCACATAATAGATTTCTGTGATTTTTAGATTGTCTAGCAAAGATTCTCTGGGTATGTTAATTGAGGGTTGAACAAAGTTAACCAGGAATTTGTTAATTTCTTGACTGTCTGTGAGACGTCTGGCAAGAGATGCCATGGTTGCGTTGTAGTACTTCATATATATCTCCATCTTAAGTGCCTGATCCTTAAGGTAGTAGAACAGGCCAAAGGAGGGATCGATTTGTGAAGTACCAATCCTAAAACCCTGATATAGGGTTTCCAGCATAGCTTTTACGCTTGAAGATGTAAGATAAATTGGGCTGGTTGTATCTGCACGAGCTCCCCCCACTGTGATAAGATTTAGGAAGTATGAGGTACCCACTTCAGAGCCTTGGCGGCTAGTATTAAGATAATCCGAGATTTCTTTGACTCTAGTTTCCATCTCATTGTCACTTTCTCATATGGCCAATTCTGCCAGGAATTGGTTATGGTTTTCAATTCGGAGAGTGTAACCAGTTTTAAATGAGCACTAGTTTTATAAAAATTTGAGGATCGCTCACTTGTTTAACATTATTCTGCACGTTTATTCAGGATTAAGTACCATAGATTGATCATCAATAGTGCTTTAGTTTACAGTATTTGGACCGTTCAAAAACTCACTAGGCTTATAAAGATTGCCCTGACTCTTCCAGCCAATTTTGGGTGTAATTTTCCCTTTGTGTTCAGTAACTTCTTCAGAGGCAGGTAGTTATACAAGCTGTGGATTAGGCGCATCCAGCTTGTCAACACTAGCTAAAAAGAAAGGATCTGATGAGAAAACCAGGAAAGAGATGAAATAATTATATCTTTAATTGATGGTATTTATTAGATGACTAGTCATTAGGCCAGGTGACAGTATTTAACCTCTAGGGCATCTTTTAACCACATTGAAGTACAAAATTTTTCAACAGATATTTTACCACTCCAGTTCAGCCCTTGAACTGATAAAACTGTAACCTTTTCTTAAGTTTATTGGTGGCAAAATACTCTCAAAATTGGGAGGATTTTAGGTACAAAATTTGCGATAAAAGCATGCAAAATTGTCCTAGGATCTTCTTAATTTGAGTTTTGTCATACTGCTGAAAAATACACCCTCTGTGAAATTATTGCCTCGATTGAAGTAGATGATGTAGCCCTAAATGGGACGTCAGCAGGCCTCTCCCTCAATAACACTAGGTACTCTCTTTTAGGAGGTCCATTGCAAGTGCTATCATGCCAAATATGCAGTCAACATACAAATTTCACCATAGGGTGGAAAACTGATTACGTTTTTCATTTTTCTGATGGTACATGGGATTTTTAGATGTTAACTTTGGGTCAGTCCTGAATGATTTTGTATACAAGTTATTCAATTGTGTTCCCAATAATTGGGACCAATTGCCGAGATTTGATGCATAGGAAATCAGCCATAATATATGAGCGTTTTGGCCTGAGTGCTTTGATAAATTACTTGATTTAATTGACATTGAGTTATTCAGCCCAAATTATATAATTTCAATAGGCTTTAAGGTGAGAGTATAGGTGTTAGCTCAAGCGTTGAAAGAGTAATTGGCCCAATCTGATGGTTGTCAAAGGTTTATTTTCAAGTCAATCACCAGAATCTGATAGGGAGTGTGAAATATTTGAGTGGAACCTATCAGTTTAGCTAAATCATTTTATAGTGAAAATTAGAAAATTTTTCCATTACTCGAAAGAATGATGTTAGGTCACCCATTTTGGTTGATAATCTGATTACACAAAACCGTGGCGGTAGCTTTTGCCAAAGCAGAGGGTAGAGTTATTGATTCGATTCACTTGGTTAAATGATTAATTACTAGGATGAGGAACCAATAACCATTAGAGGCTCAATGGTGAGGTCCACAACATAAATACTAATAGTATGGAAAAGTCATAGGGTGGAACCACTGGATGTTGCGATTGGGGATTAGGTCTGTCTTGAATTTTACATACCTGGCAGGACTCTAATACATCTTGGATGGAAACAAGCATTCCTTCCAAGTAGTATTGAGTCTTGAGCCACTGTTAAGTATTCCAAATTCCCTCGTGGCCAACTTGTCAATGTCCATCTAATATTATGTCAGTCCAAGTTGAGATCATATATAGGGAAATCACTTTTGATATACAAGTTTGTACAGTTTACCGTTTTTAACTTGGAGGTTTGCCAATTGTTTGTTTATCTTTTTGAAGAGGCGGCTATTCATCTTTCTTTAAATGTTATAAGGTTAAGAAGTCGTAGAGTTGATCCTCCTCAGGTTCATTAGAGCTAATATGGGGAGCCTAGATAAGAAACCTTATCTTAGTGGATGGGCCCTGGTCAATGAATAATGAAAAGTCATAATTTTGAAGTTTTTACGTCCATCAGGATAGCCTCTTGTCAGTATCCTTCATTTGCTGTAGCCATTGAAAAGAATTATTTTGGTAATTGAAGTAAAATGACTCCTGTATAAGTAGGTTTGAAAATGCTTAGTAGCCAGTAGGACTTCCATACATTTGTGCTCCATAATGCTTTAGTTGCGTTCATCTCTGGTTTGGTTTTTGCTATAATAGGCGATAGGATTGTCTACTTAGTTTTCATCATGCTGCGATAGTATGTCTCTGATGGCTATATCACTAGCATTGGTAAAAAGGAAAAAAGATTTACTAAAGCTGGGATGTATAATTACTGGTGAATGGGAGAGAGCTGATCACAATAGGTCAAAGGCCTGTTGTTGCTCTATTTTCCATTAGAAGGGTATTTCCTTCTTCAATAAATATACTAGAAGCTTGGAGAGGTTGGCAAAATCGGGAATATACTGGCACTATTATCAACCATCCCCAAAAACTGTATGTGTCATAGGGATTTAGGGGGAGCATCTTAGAAATGGCCATAACCTTATTGTCCATTGGGTTATTCCGGCTTTACCTACCTTATGGACTAAAAATTTATTTTGCTCTGAAAGAAGGAGCATTTTGATGCCTTTAGTAATAACAAGGCTTGCCTTAACCACTAAAAAACTTGCCAAAGATGATCTATGTGCTTGGTAAAAGTTCTCAAAAAATGGTAATATTGTTGAGATAGCTAGTACACACATATGTTTAAAGTAACCTAAAAGTCCGTCCATGGCGCATTGGATTTCAAAGAGACGTTACATAACCCTTTTGGCATTTGAGTGAGCTCAAATAGTCCTTCACTAGAAATGAGGGTACATTTTTCACTGTCCTCCAGCGATAAATCAATTTGCCAGTACCCACTGGAAAGATCCATATCCAAAAAATAGTGGGAACCTGACATCAAGCGTTAGAAATCAACCATACATGGCAGTGGATAGCTTTCTTTTCTTGTGATTGAATTGAGGCGGCGATAATCCATGATAAAACGGTGGCCACATACTTCTTCTAGATTAATAGGATCAGGAAAGCCCACAGGATTTTAAAAGGCACAAGTAACCTAGACTCCAACAGTTGCTGTAACTATAAGGCCACTTGAGCTTCCTTAACTTTAGATTTTCTATATGGTTAAGCTTTAAATGAAGGATGATCTTTGGTCTCAATTTGGTGGATAACCCACAACATTTTTCTATAGTTACTTGGTCCTGAGAATATATCACCATACTCCTTGAGGAGTTCTTTGACTTTCTTGCATTTGTTAGGGGTGAGATTGTCCCCAATCTAGCTGTCAACTAAAGCTATGGTGGATAGAGGATCGAACTCTAAATCTTGTAAAGAGCAAACAACTTACATCGGCAATATTCTCAATGAGTTATAATCTTAATTAAGTGGTAGGGCATTCTGAGGGACTTGGATGGTTTGACTCATTAAATTTATTACTAAGATAGAGATAGATTTCCCGTAGGCAGGATCCAAAATTCCCAGGCAAGCCAACGCTTCTTTAATTGAAGGGTTTAGGTGTCCACTTATCTCCAAAACTTGATTAAGAGGGATGTAAATCCTGATCTCTGTATCTACAAACACATGTGAGCCAGAAGGTATTTTAAAGAATAGGGGCCATATAGAGAGATCCCATCTTTGGCATCCACAGCCTCAGAGGGTAACTTAATTTTGCCTCTTAAGACTTGATATTTGACTTTACAGTTAGAGGACAGATATTTGAGCAGGCATGTTTGTTTTTTGTGGTCTCATTTACTTTTGACTGGGAGGTCACATATTAATGGAATCTGATACCCTAGTAGGTACAGGTACTTTTCATTGTGGTTGATGATGCATTTAATTCTTGCATCAATTGGACTCCAATAAGCAACAGTAAGTTATCATTTTCTAATGCAATAGTGGGGGCAAAGTATTAAGCTTTCAGAGTTATAGAGGTAAGGTGGGATATGCCTCAATTGCTTTAGTTGTACAATTACCAGTTATCCCATATTCAGCTTTGCAGATCAAGTCTGGAGCCAAATTTATTTTTTGGATATTTTGGGAGGATATAATGTTAATTTGGCGAGCTGGTATCGATTTTAACAAGGTATAACCTTATGAACGACTATCTCTTCTTGAACCACCAAAGAGCTAAACTGAGGATCAACAGCTAGTAAACTTTCATGGGGGATTTGTAGTAAAGCAAACGGAGGGTCTTGCCACGGCCAAGCTCAATGCTCAATGCTTTTAAAGATTTTATCTGTCAGTGCTTGGCTTTCCATAGAAGAGCTGACCTCCAAGATTTGTTTAGGTAGCTATGCAATATAAAAATAAGGAAAGCCGAAGATCTTTATTCCCTTGTATTAGAAGGGGTACATTGACTTCTGCATACGCCACTAACATAAAGCATCCTAAGGTGCTTGGCTTAGGATTATAGCTAGTACAAGGGTCTTGGGGCACTTGATTGTCATCAGCACAGGGAGCCTACTGCCTTATACTGACTGATGTTTTGCTGAACTATGAAAAATGTGACAAATGTCTACAGTATGGTTGTTTCTCTTGCAAAAAGTGCAGGATAATTCAGGGGTAGGCGACTTGTGGGGTGTAACTGCTAGCACTTGGAGCTGAAACTTATTATTAAAATGAGGTGGTCCATTGGGTTTGAGTAAATTGGCTGTAATCTCCAAAAATGGCTTCTTTGATATGGAGGAGAGACATTCGGTTAGATTTACCACTTTAAGATAAAGTATAATGTTAGGCATATTTTTAGATGCCAAAAACAAATCAGTGATAGTTTCATCTAAAGTTAGATGTTATCCGGTAACCAACATGAGCTCAAGGTAAAATTGGTGAGCAAACTCACTGATGATTTTTCCACAATTAAGGCTTATTCCCATAAAATATTACATTTTGGTTGGATAAAGTTAAGTTGCTCCTGATTTCCTAAAGCAAAGCAGTCTTAGCGTCATCCCAAGTCTGCCAATGCACTAGATGAGGTACCATAATGCCTTGAGCTACGCAACTAACAGTTGGTTAGATGTTTGAGCTGACGGGTGTTGGTAGCTTAAACCATGGCATTATATAAATAAAATAGGAAAGAGAAGATACTTTTTTGCCTGGGATGTACTTCTCTTATTTAACGGCTTAAATGTGCCACTGGAGGGTTGATGGTCAAATGACGTGAATTAACACTAGGGTGCTTTTTCACCTGAAGAGGAATTGCTATTGCTGGGAGATACGTTTGGGTAGATAGCGTCCATTCGAATTTTGTAAGCCGTTGATATCTTAAATTATTGAATCTACCCAATTATGGGCGGCACAAAGGGCTGATTTAATGGCAATGACTGAAGTTAGATGCCAAATTTAGCTTTTTAGCTTGGTAGTTGCATCATAAAATTTGAGTTTGCGTTTCTCAATAATAAAAATTCTTTGTTCATCCCATGTATCACAGATGGTAATTTCGCCACATAGTTAAGGTGTTCCTGATCAAGAGAGGGATCTAATGATGAATTGTTATTGTTCATTGTAATAATAGTTGCACCATGAACTCAGGGTAAACCTGGCAAGTAACACCAGTTTTTAGGACCTTGGGGGTTGATACCATGTATCCCTTAATTTTTGAGGCTATGGGATTGAAGCTTTTACGTGTTAGAAGATACCTTTTGCTTTCCTTGGTCAAAAAGTCTTTACTCTGGATACTATATCTGGAGTGTTAAGTCCTAAATATATGTTCTTCGTTAAGTTAAATTATGTAGGACAATTTGACTTAAAGTGGCAAAGAAGAAATTCCAGTTTATAACATCTAGTACTAAAAAAAAGACATTTTAGTTTATTTTCTTAGAAGAGAATATAAGGGAGTTCATTGAGGTTTCTTCATAAATCTTTAAGCGGTCCAAGCTAAGATCTACACTCATTACCAATTGGGGATTCTGTGGCAAACTGGTCATCTCAGTTGAATATGATTCACTTGCTGTATGATTTATGTTTGAATCCTGAGGGTAGGAGACATTAGGCAAATGAAATTTGACCGCATTAGTTAGAGATTGTCCCCCATACTGAGAGGGCTCAAAATTACTTAGGGAGCATCCCCAATATTAATAGGGCTTGAAATTTGTTAGGGATTATCGCCGATACAAGTTCAGCTACTCTTTAGATTAGATTTGGTTCCCGTCATCTGCTTCATGCAAATCTTTGATTTGGGCAGAAATTTCAACAAGGATGAACAAGGATTTTTGGCAGGATCTGCTCATGTTGAAACTGGATCCACCATGAAGAGGCGCGAGGTAGAATATCTGCTCTGATTGAAAATGGAGATCCCAGCCTGGGGGATAAAGGAATAACGGAATTGGTGAAACTAACTGAGAATTTTTTAAACTATGTGGGATCATAGAAGCCTGACCTGGGGACCTACAGGCTTTTTGTTCTTACTGTTGGCAAGAATGACTAAAGTAGTCCTGATATGGAATGAGGCCATCAGAACAGCGCTCAAGTGAGGAGGCAGCAACTAATAAAGAAGAAGAGGTGCTCCGTTTTCAGGAATGGCATAAGGTGTGTCAAGTGAAGATAAGAGGGAGTTTTACTGAAATTGTATTGAAGTATGATGTCAAATTATGACCTTAGCCCGAGGTGGCATCCCTTCCCAAATTTTTATCTTTTATTAGATAATCTGGTCAAGTAGGGATGTAATTGGGGTTTCAATATGCCTCATAATCAGCTCAATCAAATTATATAAAGATCTGTTTTATCTCATGGGTGATTTACCTTAGTAAATGTGAGTTACCATAAAAGATGATAGCTATTATTGGTTGTTATTTCTGTTGGGATAATAGCTAGTCCATCAGGATTTGATTTTGCTGGATTACTGATGTCCCATCAGGGAGGATCCCTGATAATAAGCAAGCTGAATTTTTTTAATAATTGATAAAATAGGTAATCTTTAAGGAGTCAATTGGAGTTTGCCAATGATTGTTTAAGGATTTTAACATTAATTGGCGGGCGTTGAAAACGCTTATGGTAGCAACTTGCAAGTTAACCTTTTAGGTAATGTGACATGCTGTTAATGGGCAAAAGGTTATTACTTAAGAAGATTGCTACCTAATAGGGTAATACGCTGAGGTTGAACAAAAACACTGGGACGTGTTCTTTAATTTAATCCAGAAGGGGTCACATTCTAGTTAGCAGCGAGATCTGACTAGACGGATGAGGAAAATCATCGTTGAGGCGATTTCAGAGGGTTAATGAGTTTATGATGGCTGCAATTTCCTAGTGGGTTACTAACGGAAGAGTTGGGCACTAGATTCCCCTATAAGTTCCCCTTGTTTTATTAAATAAAGCTTAAAATTTATTATTAGTTTAACTTTAAATAACTTTTAGATTATTTTTAATTTATATTATATATTTTGAATAAAAAGTGGAAGAGAAGAGAATTATATTATCTATTTTTCAGTTGCAGAATTTTGAGATTAGAGTTTAAGGGAAAGGTTACTTTATTCAAGTTGTTATCAGATGCTCCGTCAGCTATTGCGTTAAGAGAGGAAGAGTCAAAGGGAAAAGTTCTTTAGAACCTCTAAACATACAAAATTAGGGTAAGTTACATTATCAACTTACATTATGAGAGCTGGAGAAGTTCCTTTGCCCAAAAGTACCTTCAGGGATTAGAAGGAAAAGCGTTAGCACCAGTCTAGCTTTGAAGAAAATACTCAAATTGGTTATGAAAATTTCAATTAGAACTATAGTCCTCATAATATTTACAACCCATTCAATTGCGATATTAATGATCTATTTTAACGCATACATCATAACCTGTGCAGTAGACTCAAAAGTTAACATTGAGTAACCCTAAGCTCAAAAATTTACAGGTTTATGAGGGGTTGCGGCTCATAATATTTGGTGAAACTTTTAGAAAACTCGTCACAAACCTATATAAAATGAAGCTACAGAGTTCACATTAGGTCCAGGCCTGATGGTGCGCCAACTTATGTAATTTTTTTAAAACATGCGTCTTGTTGATATTTTCTGGTAACCACTTCATTCTGCTCTTTCTGTAGGATATGATGCTCATGTGTGAGCGAGCATATCACTGCTGCAAGCCCCCTATTATAGATTGACTATGATTGCTCTAAAAAGAAGAACTTGCAAGAAAAGTAGGCAACAGGATGCTCCTCCCCTTCATGGTTCTAGAGTAATAAAGCTTCCATTGCAACCACAGAGGCATAAAAAACCAAAATAAAGGGCTTGAATGGATCTGCATACTTCATAAATATAGATGAAACAAATCTTTCCCCAATAGTCTCATATTCTTGCTGACAGACTTCTATCCACCTATATGGAGCATTTTCCCCATCATGATGAAGGGGATCCTCTAACTGAGACAACGCAGGAGAGAACTTCTATAGAAAGGTAGCGGTTCTCAAGAAGTTATGAAGCTGCTTTTGCATTATGGGAGTGGGCCACAAACGGATGGCCTGCAGTTTTCAAGTAGGGAGTCATAATTGTTTTAAAATCAAGTTTTTAGAAATTGTTATTTTCTTTTCTAAAGAACTCACAATTTGAATCTTCACGTATAGGTCCACCATATGTAAGGCAGACAGCACTGCTTCAAGATCTCTTTATGCTGATCATGAGTGAGTGAACGTACCAAGATGCTGTTAATATAGGGCGCTGCACAGGCAATGAATAGATAACCATGACGTCATCAATAATGTGTTGGAACGTGGCAGATGCTTTTTTAAGTCCAAAAGAAAGTACTCTAAACTGAAAGATACCCATTTTATATGGAGGCTGTGAGCCACCCCTGACCTTCTGCAGACCCTCATTTGATTTAGGGCATTCACAGGATCAAGTTTGGAAAAAAAGCCTGTGACTTTGCAATTTCTTGGCTAATAAATTACTCCAAAAGGAGGAGGTTGGGGTAATGTATCTTTATTTTATATAGATGGACAAAGTCTATGAAAGACATAGGGTTCATCAGCTTTTGGGCAAAGATTATGGAAGATGTAATGGGCAAAGAATTCTAGAATATCCATTCCTTCTTAAGCATATCCTCCAACCAGATCTTCAACGCCATATCTTCTTTCTCAGTATATGGATATAATGGGCAGTTTATATTGACCAAATCCACTGTCAATAAAAGCTAAATAATATTAAAAGTGGGGCTGGAGATGAATGGCTTTCTCTTATCAAGAATATCCTTATATGAAATTTTCAAAAGGGAAATCATAGGGAAGTTCAATGAGAGAAGAGGATAAAGAGACAGATCCTAATGCTCTTGCAATGGTCAACAAGGCAATGAGGGTAAAACCCCATTTAAACGGTATTCTAAAAAAACAAGAAAAATGAGTACATATTGGTATTTAGCTATTGACAACTTTACCAGCCAACTACTAGAATAAATGGTAATAGCTAATCTGGCACCGCAGTAAAATGATCACAAAAGAATATTTTGCACAGAAAAAATATATAAGACTCGTTACTTCCTACCAAGCATTGGAGCTGAAGAAGCACCCAATAAATATAGATAAAATTTAAGATAAAAACCAAGATCTTGCGCTACCTTTAAACTCAAAAGTTTCACATCATACCTGAAACCAATAGGGATCAATGGATACCTAATGGGATACCAATTGTTTATAAAAGTACAAAAATAGTAATTATACTGTCTATATTCACTACAAGTGACATGATCTGAGAAATTTTAATTTAAGGTTTTCTAACTTTACTATAATCTGGATGGTGAACAGTTTTTGGCGGGATGGATTTCCTCAATTGCATCTTGTTGTAACACAGACAATGAAGGAACCAGAGAGTACAAAGATACCTGTTTCTCCTTGAGTTGGACTCAACAAGAGGAGCCTGGTTACCAGAGCTAGGGGTTGCAGGACGAGGAGAGATTGGTGCAGGATATGAAAAGAAAAAACGCTCTTGCCTGCGCCTGTCTAAGCCTCACATTTTGATTGGAAGTAGATGAACTGGACAAATTGTCTGTAATGGATCCTCTCAGTGCGACTATAGGTGGGAAGATCTTTGGGACTACTCCAACACCTACTTGTTCACTTTCAAGTTTTCCCATAGAAAAAGACAACAAGTTGGCTCACTCTAGGTAGCTGTAAGAGGTTCCAAGGAGAAATAATTTTAAGACAAATTTTTATGTGGCCCATAAACTGCAACTAGAACTATCAAATGAAGTCCAGGAAAGGAGCTTGAATCAGAAAGCACTAACAAAAGAGGATAAATTAGGGATTTTAGAAACCAGGGTGGAAACACATAGTAGATGAGCTGATCATGACACTGGAGCTTGATCATCAAGGACACCAAGATAATTAGTGGCTTGGAGAATCCAGCCTGGTTGTTTGAACGCAGAACACCCAGAACCCAGAATCAAGCATCACACTCTACTGCACCCAGTAGAGCACCTCTTTATTGGTCATCCGTGAAGGTATGAAAGTTGCAGTATTTTCTGAAACCAAACCTAAATTTTTTCCAAGGAGTCCAATATTTGATTCTCCATCTCTGAGGAGGGTAAGGATGAACTCATACCCACTGTACAAGATAAGTCTGTATTAGACCCATAAAAATGAACTTGGATCAGAAAGAAGTCATCCCCAGGAAGTTGCAGCATCCAACAAAAGAGCAGATTGGCCTCACAAAGAACACAGGATAATCAAAGATTACAAGTAATATGGTATAGTGATTCCATCGCGTCACCAACTTCAAAAAAGGGTTGATTAGTCTAATATCAATGGTTGGGCAATTATATCAAGGAGGTGGCTAATAACATAGACTACTAGTCTAATTCATAATTACCCAAAAGAAAAACTATAATACCTGTGGTATATCCAACCAGTTCTTTAAAACTATTGGGGATGGGTATAACTTGGGGATGACAACTTACATTGAGGATTGCCAGAACATCTAATATAAACAAACATTGAAGGCAGTCGTGGAAGAAGATCCAGGATGGTTAGAATCCATAGTCATAGTCTAAACCAATCAATAATCATATAAATAGGAGGAAAATACTTCATATAATGTCTATGGAACTATACAATCAGGGGGTGAGCACCTCAAAAAGTAAGGTAAGATAACAATGCTTTTAATCATCAAGGATATGAGACATATGAAAATGGGACCCATACTGGTTTCCACATTTAAGGAGAGAGGTTAGGAGCATGGTGATGATTGCTACTGTGGACCAGTCAGGGTTAATAATGGGAAAGGGAAATTAAGACTATGGATCTTAAAGTTAAAATTTATAGTTTTAAGGAGTGTTTTTTATTAAAAGAGAAAATAAAAGAGTTGACTGACAGCATAACCTTTTTGATACTACTTTCTTATGACACATAGGTTGGGAATAAGTGGTGAGTGCATTGAGATATGAATATTCTACATGGCATGATCTTGACAGATTGACACAATCTGGATTCTGGATATTGAATTAGATCCAGGTTGACAGGCTGGATAATTATTAAAAATTAGCTAAAGCTATTTTTTTATTTGCCCACGAATTGTCAGATGGAAACAATCTGTTAAACGGAGTGGCAGGTTTCATCAACAGACAGTGGAGGTAGGGCAATTACACTTCAAAACATTGGGTTTGGCACAACTGAACCAATTGGAAGCAGGCTCGCTTCACTATGTGGTGAATAAGAGGGCTGGGAGGGGAATTTCAAACTCATGTTCATTTATATGATTTAATTGCATTCATAATCATCTTAAACCCTTAGATGAAACTTGAACCTCTTCTAATCCATTCATACATTGGAGAAGGCAACAATTACTTTATGGAGGTGACCTATGGCCACAAACACTTTTTTAAACAGCCCCTGGATTCTTTTACCAACTTCTTTTGGTAGGAAGGATTGGTAGTGGAAACCCCTAAAGGGGGTAGTCTGTAACCCACAGTTCATCCAATACTTGAATATTTCACCCTTGTTTGTGAGGAGTGTGGCAGCCTTCTTGGGCCCTTTCATAATTTTGTGGGGAATTCTTTACTATCTAGCCAAAAGGTTTGCTTCTCAGGACTTACAAAACAGATTATTGGTATCTGAGCAGTACTTGAAAATTTCCATCTAGTTACATATGATTTGTAAAAGTCAGGGAGACAAATTCCTAGTCATCAGGGCATTTATAACAAATAGTAATTTATCTATTACAAAAATACATGGAAAAATTGGTCAAGGATAATAAAACACAGTAATTCACAATTTTAACGCCAAAGAGAGGGCAAAGTCAAATATAATACCTCATTCATAACAACACATTTTTATAGGAGTTGTGGAATGGGATAAATGACAAAGAAGCGATTTATCAGTCCATGGCCGTGGGAATGAGGTAGATCAAAAAAATATTAGATTTGTTTTTAGCTCCAGAGGGATGTCAAGGAATTGCTAGTAACTTTTTAAATTACTTATAATTGGTAATGATGCCAAAAATGGCAGATCAACATTGGCATAAAGAAAATTTATTAAGTCCTCAGTTTAGTATTTTAATTTAGTATAAAATTAAGTAAACAAACTAATTTATTCATACGGTTGGTCAGACAAAATTGTAACAGAGGCTATGGCCCATATGGACCTGAAGGACGACCCAGATCTCAAGACCTTCTGGGCTCATCCAGGTCTCCAGGCTCTCCAGGCCCCCATAGGCAGCTCTTTTTGAACTAGCGGATGAACTCTCACGCTTTTGGATTAATTACAAAATAAAAGATTATATAGTTGAAAAATTAAAATCTATGCAGTCTAAAAGGTTATATTGTAGACGTTAACGGTAACCTTCTCAATACTAATTGTACTATTGAGGCCTTTGCAGAAGGACTTGGCAATATGAGGAACTTTATTAACTATATGGTATAATTTTTTCAAATTTATTCAACTTACTAAGCTGACTTATAAAAGTGAATTCAATAGAGCCGGTCAGCTAACCATGAGAACGCTATTAAGATTTTATAAGCTGAAATATAAGACATTTAGGGTTGGTTAGCTTAATTATCTTACATTTATTTTATTTATTCGAGGCAAGCCGACCAGGGGACGGACATTACCGAAAATAGAGAAAGAAAGTATCGACATGAAACCTGAGCAGGGTCAACTCTGTCGTAGAAAGTTTTTTTCACCTCCGGATCGGGACTCGGATTTTTCTGGTTACGTCATGGGTAAGGTTTTCGTGTTATACCTAATAACCGCCAATAGCTTACTTCGGCTGGCACCCCGATCGATGTGCGAAGGGCGGGAATCGAACCCGCAACCTTCAGGTTGGTAGCCGTACGCCCTACCGACTCGCCTTCCACCCCCTAATTATCTTACATTTATTTATGAACGATTCAATAGTGTGAATAGCATATGACATAAGTGCTTAAAAACTTAAGGTGACTACTACAGTACTTGAAGATTAAGCCAGGGTCACTTTTATCATCATTATACTTTGCAAAAAAACTAAATCTTTTATCCACGCTTGCACTTGCTACTTTTAGAACTACTTTTAAGAAAAATAAGTCCTGGATGAGGGTAGTATTATTTTCGCTCTATGTTTACAAGAATGCTTTGGAGGAAGTCAATGATTAACAAAGAGTAGAGAACTTGACTTATTATTTTTTTAGTACTAGATGGTCCCAAAACTTGACTTATTATTGAAGTCATAATGTGTAAGATATCATGTACCTGAATTTAGATTTATTTGAGGCTGGTCAACCAGGGGATGGTACTTCACTTAATGGTAATCAAATGAATGGAAAAAGAGGGTGACCAGAAAAATATACGTTGGCGTTTTGATAAACTAGGAACTCCAATGTCCACCTTGCTATCTGATATCTCAGAATGGGGGATTGGGCGCAAATCTACCGCAGTCATATTTCTCCTCAATTAAGTTAATCAACTTGGGTAATGAACTTAGGAGGCAATAGTCATTAAGTCCATGCTCTACCACTGGGCATGCACACTATGATTATAAAAATTATGGTCAGGCGAGATCTGAGTTAAGTCAAGTCTTTTGACTAAGATTTTAAAAGCTATCAGACCCTTCTCACAGAGTACCTTCTTTAGTATGAATTAATATCAATAAAGAAACCCCATGTTGAGTTTAAATTGTTTCTATTATGAAGCCCAATTTTTGGTGGCTTGTATCTGCATCATCTTTGAAGATGTTATTACCGCTTCAATGATCTTGGCTTCTTATATCCTGATTTTTTTGATCCCTATTAATGGTTTTAATAGAAAACTATGAGTACCCTAGGTATCAAAAAATGTTACAATTCTAGATAGCTTACACTAAAGCTAAAAAAACCTTATCAAACTTAATGTGTGCATACCAATGACCACTCCTTTATAGAGGGAGAAGGTAAAATGAATATTAGCTGTGGTATTTTTTAGAGCTTGGCAAGTGGCTGAGAAATTCTATAAAAAATTACTGATGTGTTGAAAAATAAAATTCAGCATAATGAAGTCTCTTTATGTTAGAAATCTACCTAAGTCTCTAAACCCTATTGTCAGGCGATCACATCAGCTCATGCCCATCATCCTTATGTTTATGGTGAATGACCTATGACATTTAAAAACTAAGTTATGGATTGCTCATGTTCTCAGTATACCCTTTGCTAGCTTCTAACCCTGCTCTCTATTTTTGTAATGAAGTACCTGAGGTGAAGTATGGGATCTTAAGTTAAAAAATACATAATTGTCAATAATATTTTCCTAGAAACATTATACTTTCCAAATTACTGTTTTGGATAGGTGTTGCATCTAATCACTAACACAAGATTGAGTATATGACTGTGGGGCCATCTGTACTAGATTTATTAGTGCTACTTAATCACCAACATTTCAAAAAGAGAGGCTACCTTTACTTTCCCAGCTTCAGTATACTAATTTTAATTAAAGTCTATCTCTAGATAATAATTTACATAAAGAATATACAGTATTAATAAACTAGCTGATGTTATAGCACTTGATAGTTAATCCATCCCTCTTAAAATTAGTCCTTGTCAGACAATTGACATCTCAACTTTGGCAAAAGAATGTTGTAGGTAAGAATAGTTCCAACTCACCAAATATGATTGGCCAATTAAATGTCCGATCTCCTAATAATATTGCTTTAAACAAAAATAATGACAATATCAGCCAAAAGACCCTGGCTGATTCTTGGTGGAACCCCGCAAATTGGGGTATAACCTTTATGTATATTAAATGATAAAATACCACTAAATCAGTCAATCAGATTGTGTCAACCATGCAAGAAAGCCAGGGGAGTCCATCAGAGGTTCTTCCACGGGCCACATCTAGTCCAAAGCCAACAGCTAAGTGGGGACCACCCCCTTTTATAGGCTGGGCGGGGGTACCCCAAGATGCAAAATTTTTTGCTAATGGGGATTGGCTAAAATATATTGAATTGTTACCCCGCAGGTACATCTTACCTAAAAATGACTCCACATCAGACATTCAGCCAAAATGAAATGAGTTTTCCAAGCTTTAATAGTTCAGAAATACATATTATAAACTTGGACCCTACTAAGATATTCTGAATTTCCTATTGATTTCCCTTTGATCCTCAATATAATTTAAATACTAATCGGTGATATATCAAGTGGGTCCTTTTTTGCTCATGTGGCTGCAACTTTTAAATTCGTTTAAAACCTTACTTGTCACTTTTCCTATAAAAAAGTATTTTTTAAGTGTAAGTGTTTTGTGGATTCCAGCTGATCCAGCACCAGCGAGCGTATAACTTGCCAGATTCCCACAAAGTAATGCTTAAAACAGGGATACTTGTACACCAAAAAACTAACTAAAATAAAAAGGAGGCTTTTAAAGTGAGTAGCCCTCCAACTCTTTCTCTTTGAACTGACTTAAGATTAGTTTCCCTGTAAAAGCAACTCACCAGTTCTCTAACTCATCTTAAAGAGCTGGAGCAGCGCCCCTTAAAACCCTCACTTAAACGCAAATAACTCCTGGTAAAGGGAGTATTGCTTTCCTTTTGTATGTTTATGAAGCTGCCATGTATGGCACAACGGATAAGCAAAAGGTTCACCACATCCTTCCTTGCTTAAGTCGCCTAGCACAAGAGATGATAGTTCCTTACATGGACACTCTGCACACATGGGCAGAGTTGAAGGAGGCTCTTTTAGCTGAATTCAAACAAAGTAGAGTCTACAAAGGGAAAAATAGGCCTTTATGCGCCTTAGCATGTATGAGGGTGAACTGACCGTTGCCTTTGCTGAGTGATTTTGCCTCGCTGCACAAAGGTTGTCAACGTCTAACATGCTAACCCTTGATGATGCTATCGCAGCCATGCTAACTGGTTTAGCCTCTCAACACTCTCTAGCCAGGCATATCATATCAGTGAAACGCCACTTCAAAAACATCTGTGATATAAAAGAAGCTCTGTTAGAAGTTACCAATTTCTATTCATGTGCACCAACAAATGAAGCTGAGGTGAAGCCTTCAGCTCTAGACATTGAGGAGCTTCGCGTGTTGAACAGTTGGAAGTGAGCCCACCTGTGCCTATCCTTCCTGTGAAACCTGCTTTCTTAGTGCGACCTAAAAAAGATATCGCGCCTTCATGTAAATTGAAGCCCTGTAAAGTAGTTAATACTATACTACCACATAATATTACTAAAGCCTCTGTGCCTTACCCTCCATTCAAGCTGGTAGTTGCAGCCCTAAGGGTAACCCCTGCAACAATAACAAGCTTTCTAAAAAGATGGATAGCCATGAGATAGCTACTCAACCTCATTTGGTCATCTCCCTACCTCAATTGCGACTTGCCAGTGGTTGAGAATATCCTTGGGATAAATCTGAGGGGTTTTAAGATGATGTTGGCTACTAATTATTGGGAGCTCCCATGGAAGTGGAGGTCCATGATTGATTGAACGCTGAAGGAGTAGACTAAACCACCATACTTAAGAAAACGTAACTCAGCCAAATTTTAGGGTGCCCAAAAATTATTGAAACTGCCAACGATGGTGATGAGTTAAGCTAGCTTGATTTGGCCTCTTCAGTGGGTCCATACCATGAAATACATCTTGGATAACTACCCTGAGACTGCTCGCAAATCAAACCCACTTTCCAGCTCAAGGAGGTTTTAGCTTGTCACCTAACTTGGGAGGAACACTCACCAAGGTTGAAGTGGTCATTCAAAAAGTCCAGGTAATGGCACATCCTGGATACTGTCTTACCAATTAACGTAATCTCCACTAAGATCATCAAGAAGATAAAGCTGACGCCTGACCTGGAGTACAATCAAGAATTTAGTACCGCCAGCCTGAACAAAACTTGTGCCATTGGGAATACTCTTCACTTCCCATTCAAATTGAGAGGCTTACCTTATCAGTCCCTGCAGTGGCCTTGTACAACAACGCCTATGATATGTTCATAGGTACCCAGTTTATGATTGAATACAAGGAGATAGTTAACATTCACAAGGTTTCCTCTCGTTACTCAACAATGAAGTCCCTTTAATCTTATCCAATAAAGTTTTCAGCAATCACAAATACTCTTGCCTGGTTGAATATCCCTTTTTAGCTATAACTTTGCATTATTTCACCTCTGGGCGCAACATAGAAAAATTGCCCAATTATGTGGATGCTAGGGACGGAATTCCTTTCTATGCTGAAGATAAAATCTTGATTAGTCTGGTGAACAACGAGTAGTGGACACAAAAATCACGCCAAAATTCCACACCACTGCTTGTTGCACCTTGTAAGTCTTGCGGGCGTTAGCACCTTGGAGCCTTGGGTATTACCTGGGATATTAGACTCACCCTACCAGAGGCCTATTACTATTCTACTGAGAAAACTCACTGGAAATAATATGGTCAAAAAGAAAACACCAGGAGACTGAAATATGCTTATTAATCCCAAAAGAGGACATTGAACGTATCCATTTATTGGCTCTATGGCAAATTTGGGCTTGCCCATGGACAACCTGGTATGTACCTTGCCCAATGTTCATATTTCAGATATGCTGACCCCAGATGATCTGGAAAAAGTCCATACATTAATAGATAAATATAGTGACAAATTCTCCAAAGTGGATAATGACTATGGCCATATGAAGGGCTGGAGCCACTATATTGATGTGGGTTATGCCCACCCTTTTTGGTCCAAACCATACCATAAGTAAAAATGGAAGAACAGCAGATGAGGACGAAGCTCTAGCAGTTACTAGACGTGGGGGTATTAGTCCCTTCACAAAGCCCTTGATCTTCCTCCCTTTTGTTAATTAAAAAAGAAAAACGGAGGTCATTGGATAGTCATGCACTACTGCAAGTTAAATAACCTCACAAAGAAGGATAGCTATCCTATCCCCCACATTGAAGAAGCCCTGGCACAACTCTCTGGCTCTAACTTCTTCTCTGACATGGAATTGGCTAGAGCCTATTGGAAATGGGCCTTCCCCTGCAGACCAGGATAAATGTGCTCTCATTTGTAGTGAGGGTCTCTTCCAACCAACCCAATTACCTCAAGGGTTGTGTATTGTACCTTCATCCTTCCAGCGTGCGATAGATCACATTTTGCAGGACCTGAAGTTAACTTCTGTCATAGTTTATCTTGATGACATCACAGTGTTCTTAATAACCTTCAACGAACATCTTGATCACCTGTAGGAAGTGTTTCATCAGTTACATAAGTTAAATATTAAGTCAAAGCCCTCAAAGTGTACCTTCTTTTAAAGGAAATCGGATTTTCTTGGACACTCCATTTCTTGAGAGGGAATACAACCCATATAAGTAAGGTTGAAGAGATTTCAAAAATGCCTCCCCCTAAAGATTTACGGGATATTCAAGTGTTTCTAGGGATGATGGGGTATCACCATATTTTTATCCCCAAGTTCGCCAGCTCAGAGAACCTTACATTCCCTATTGACTAAGAACACCCCAATCTAATGAGGTGCTGATCAGAAGGCTGCTTTTGAGACGTTGAAGCAACTGCTACAACAACGTCCTATCCTGAGGCATCCCAATTACAATAAACCGTTTATTCTGTTTACTGACGCCTCTGACTACGCCGTTGGGCCATCTTAGCCCAACTGGATAAAAACGATGTAGATCATCCTGTATCCTATTTTATTAAGATGCTCTCAAAAGCGGAACGCGACTACAGCGTTACAGAAAAAGGAGTGCCTTGCCGTTTTGTTGGCCGTAAAAAGACTACCACCCTTTCCTATATGGGACCACCTTCACTGTGGTTACTGACCATGCTTTCTTGAAATGGCTACAGAAAATGAAGGATCCTACTGGTTGGTTAGCTCGCTGGGCTCTAAAGCTTCAGCATTATGAAATGAAGATTAAACACCGTGATGGAACCCATCAAATGAATACTGATGAGTTAACTAGGTTACCAGTCCTTCACTTGGTTAATAGCAAGGCGGAGAGATTATATGCCCTCTTAATGACCCCTAATGATTGGGAGGATGAGGATGAGCCCGTAAAGAAAATGTTAGCCTGGCATTCTTGCAACGCCAAATTGAAGAGTGAGAAATTATATAATCAGGTGGGGGCAAAGTGGTTGCCTTACCTTCAGCCCTCAGAACATTTACCTGCTATCCTAGAAGTTAACTCCACCTAGGTCATGGAGGAGCAAAGAAAACATATGAGAGAATTTTGGATCAGTACTATTGGGAAGGGATTATGGAAGCTATTGTTGAAGTCTTTGATGCCTGCCTCACGTGTAAAAAGCAATCCAACATCAAGACTAGATACCAATATCAACTAACTACCCTAACAATCGTTCCACACCATCAGCCTGGACGTAGTAGGTCCCCTCCCTCAGACAACTGGTGGAATCAGATTTATCCTTGTAGGCATCGACCACTTCACTAAGTGGGTGAAAGCTATGGCTCTTCCTGTCCAAACAGTTAGGCAGCAGCCACCTTTTTACATCAAAACATATTCACTCATCATGGGTGTCGCCAAGTACTACTCTGTGACAATGATAAGAACTTTACCTCTATAGTAGTCAAAATTCTGGCCACTTACATGGGAGCCCAACAGCTTTTCTCAGCTCCATATAATCCCTCTATCATTGGGACCGTGGAAAGAGCAAACTGAACCTTGGTTTCTATTATACAAAAAATAGCATCCTCTGATCCTCTTTACTGGGATCAATACCTACCCAGTGCTCTTATGGCATACTGGATTGGCTATCACCAGATTTTAAAAATGTATCCATTCCATGTCTTGTATGGGCGGAAACAAGGAAAGCCTGCTCTCTTAGTTAAGGATGTCTTCTTTAGTGGTGAGGGCCCTGATGAAGCCATGAGGAAATTAGCTCACTATATCATTCAGCTTCAATCTGAGGATATGACGAACCTAGCTAAAACGGTCACTAAAGAAGGACAAACTACCAATGAGCTTTGGGCTCCCCTGCATTGATTTCAAGTGTCTGATATGGTCTTATATACCATAATTGCATCACTCCTAGAAGCGGCAAGATTGGCTCAATTTGGGAGGGTCCATTCACCATCACTTACAATAGAGAAAATGAGTACTCTATCAAATCCTTAGCTACATGGATTACCATTAATTTCGTACATGGCCATTTTCTATGGACCTATTCTCCCTCAGAAATCTTGAGGGGGTGATGTTAGACAATTGTCATCTGAACTACAGAAAAAGAATGTTTTAGGTAAGAATAGTTCCAACTCACCAAATATGATTGGCCAATTAAATGTCCAATCTCCTAATAATATGGCTTTACACAAAAATAATGACAATATCAGCCAAAAGACCCTGGCTGATTCTTGGTGGAACCCCGCAAATTGGGGTATAACCTTTATGAATATTAAATGGTAAAATACCACTAAATTAGTCAGTCAGATTGTGTCAACCATGCAAGAAAGCCAGGGAGTCCATCAGAGGTTCTTCCACGGGCCACATCTAGTCCAAAGCCAACAGCTAAGTGGGGACCATCCCCTTTTATAGGCCGGGCGGGTGTCCCCCAAGATGCAAAATTTTTTGCTAATGGGGATTGGCTAAAATATATTGAATTGTTACCCCGCAGGTACATCTTACCTAAAAATGACTCCACATCAGTCATTCAGCCAAAACGAAAATGAGTTTTCCAAGATTCTTTAGGTCAGATTTACATATTTCCTAATCCAGACCCTACTAAGCTATTTTAAATTTACCATTAAATTTCCTTTGCCCTCAATAAAATAAAAACAAAGCAGTAATATATTGAGAGGGTCCTTTTGTGCTCATGTGGCAGCAAATAAAAAATTAGTTTAGACCCAACATTTCACTTTTCTTATACAAAAGTGTTTGTATTAAGTGTCAGTGTTTTGTGGATTCCAGATGATCCAGAACCAGCGAGCGTATAACTTTCCAGATTCCCACAGTCCTCTTGTCTAGAGTTGAGGTACTAATAAAACGAATATACCTATTGAAGTGAATGTACAAGGTAAAATGTAACCAGGTGATTAGTCACTATGTGAAGATGCCTTACTCTGTTGCAGATGCAAATAAAGGATGCATATATGTGTTAAATGCCAGAAGGATAGTCATCAAATTCTCATGGCATTTTATATTAAAGGTGAATATGTACAATCTTATAGGCCACAACTAGAAATAACAAAGGTAGAGAATTATTCTTTTAAGGAATTTTTTGCTTTTTACAGAAATACCAGATAATGATTAAAAATGATTTTTTATATTGTTGGACATCTAACTCTTCAGAGTCATACATTGTGAAGAAAAGCATTTAGATTATTTTTAATAAGTACCTATAGATGCTGTTCTAGTATGTATAAGTTTATTTCTTGCTAATTTTTAGGCTGGAAG
Organism: Massospora cicadina; assembly: GCA_022478985.1. NCBI lineage: Eukaryota > Fungi > Entomophthoromycota > Entomophthoromycetes > Entomophthorales > Entomophthoraceae > Massospora > Massospora cicadina. The sequence goes on along the minus strand of JAKSZP010000358.1, from coordinate 73,493 downwards.
ATGCTCTAGCTATCGCTACAATGAAATAAAACTGAAGCTTGACTTACATCTACAATACATAAAAATAACCAAAGAGCTGTTTAGTAGATATGCGGACTTTCATATACTAGCTCATATAAATTTGAAAAATGAATGAAGTATTCACTTTGTCAATAAATGGCATTAGTTTCAATTAAAAATGAGGCTTTATTAAAACAAGTATAGATGAAGTTCAAGTGGCCCATAGAACTAAAGAATTTCTATGCTGACTTCTAGAACTCTCACAATTCATATGAGTTTTTCTCTCAGCTCCTGGTTTTTTGAAAAAGGATAATCCATAGGTTTTAATCAATTATCAAAAAGCTAAATTCTTTTATTAAGAAGAAAAGTTTTATTTACTGTACGTCTTGGAATTTCTACACTTACCTGAAGCTCACTGTACTTTTAGCAGTGGATATGTCCAGTGGATACCTGAAGATTGAACTAGCCATAAAGACAAGGGTAAATAAGCCTTTAAAGATATGGAAGGACTAATAAAGCCAATAAAATGCCGCAGGGTTATGCAAAGTCCCTGCCACCTTTTTGTGGAGTATGAATGGATTTTCTATAGTACTGGAGGTGTCCTACATATTATTGTATCTAGAAAAAATCACCATATTTGACAAAGATGTTTATGTCCATGTTGGTGTTGGGAATTCAATTACAATGACCAAGATTACTCAAGATCAAGATTCGATATCTTGGTCTAATGAGATTGCAAAATCTACATCAGATATATCCAATACTAGGATAGACCAATGATCAACCCTTCAGAGATATCAACCTTCTCTGAAGGATGATGCTAAGCTATCTTATAAGGCAGAAAATCATATAAGAAAATGGTTTTATCAAATAAGAGACTTATTAGATCTGGTCATCACAAGTATGGTATTAATAATCAGCAATATCAGTCATCTAATAGGAAAGATCTTACCTCAGGTGCATCCCAAAACCCTCACAAATAACTACTAAATCTACCCCTATAAATATCCCTCATTTCTAACAAATAAAGTACCTCTATTTTTGTCTCGCATAGCCTAATTTTGGTCTTTTTTCATACATAATTCTGTATTTCTGATTGGAATCAACTATAGCAACGGAACTAATAAATTCATTGAAATTGAGTCAATCTTTGCTAGAGCTACAGAACTAATAATTTTGTAGCCTTTGTAGCACCTGCTTATTGTAATTTCCTAAGAAACTCCAATACTGGTGCTTTCTGCCAGGTCTGCTTCCAAGGCTACCTGGTGAAAACATACTTTCACAACCATGAATATGTCTAGCAATGAAAGCCCCACTTCTGAGGAATCAATGAGTATCACCAAATGGGTACACTCCATCAGGCAAACTGCCTTCTGCTAATACAAATGATCTGCAATTCAAAGCTTCTATGGACTTGGCCATCGAGGGCCCTGACCAAAATAATTATCAGATTCAAGCCACAAATGTAGAAGAAATGGTCAAAGGCTTGATAAGGGGGCTATCTAGCCTTGTGCTCATCCTAATAATGACCGAGCATCTAAACACACACACACACACACACACACACACACACACACAAAAAAAAAAAAAAAACACACACACACACACACACACACACACACACACACACACACACACACACACACACACACACACACACACACACACACACACACACACACACACACACACACACACACACACACACACACACACAAAAAAAAAAAAAAAAAAAAAAAAAAAAAAAAAAAAAAAAACACACACACACACACACACACACACACACACACACACACACACACACACACACACACACACACACACACACACGTGTGCTAATATTAAGATGAAATTATACAGATGAGCGGTGTTACAGCCTACCAAAGTTGGTTTGGCTAGAATTGAGCAGTACCTCTGGCATTATGTACATCCCGCTATTCACCATGTACTCCAGATTTTGGGGTTGCATCATCTCGAGATCCAGCGCCTGTTGACCCTGGCGCAACAAATTCACTCTCAGTTATCCTCATTTTATGAAGCGGCTTCTAACTTTGGACGAGATAATCAAAAATCCATTCTCAATAATAGAAGAGAAATCAACAATATACATAACCAGTTAGTGAGAATTGATAATGGAGTTGTGGGATACATTAACTAAGAAGTATCTCAGCAAGTTAGCGATGTCACTAACCCTATTCACCACTGTATCACCTCACTTGAGGATGAAATTATGAGACAACTGGATCACTTGTGGGTCAAACATGAGGAGCGCTTTGGTGAGCTTGACGGGCTAGTTCAACATCTTGTCTCTATGTTGGGTATTATCAGAGAAGGTGGACTTGGCCTTGTTGGTCCTACTGGACTGCTGGGACCACCTAGTTCCCCTTTGATAACCCCAGGACCTCCTGGTAAACGTGGTCCTCCTGGTCTTGTGGATCAACAAGGCCCACCGGGGCCAGCAGGTCAAGATGGGCTGTAAGGACCCCCGGGACCTCCTGGTCCCCTTGGCTCCTCGCTTCCATTGCCTGATTCTGAACCTTTGATTCTACTAGAATCGAGAGTACAGGCATTAGAAACCCAAATCTGAGCCATAGCTCAAGGGTGTTTCTTATCGTTGGAAGGCCTCCTGACTGACCCCAATTACTCTTTAACCAATTTATTGGATGGCGTGGATAATGCTCATCATCAATGAGCTGCTAATCAAACTACGCAAGAAACCCAGCTTTGCAAGGCTAAACGCTTCCATTGAATGGTTATCTGCTAGATGCGGAGTACTTGAAAACAAACAGGAAAAGATGATCACTGCAATTTCTAACTTGAATCAACAACCTGCGAATGATCATCTTTCTCAATGGGTTCATAACTACAGGAGGACCTCAATCATTTAAGGCAACAAGTTGATCGAATTCCAACTCAAGCTCCTATCCCAGAATCTGAATCCTCTGAAGCTGATCCAGTCATGGTATTGGGTGTACATGTTTTTAGCAATGAACTCACTAACTTCAAACCTACTTTTATGGATAAGTTTGAGCTGGGTGAAGGTAACATTCATTCTTTTTTTCTTTTTCTATGAGCGTGCAATGTATGGGGCAATTGATCAACAGAAAGTCCGGCATATTACCTCCTGCCTAAGCCAGTTTGTGCAAGAAATCATGGTTCCTTACCTGAAGGTTTGCAATATATGGGCTCAAGTGAAGACTACCTTTATTAAGGAATTTGGGAGTGATCAAATCCTTTCTAACCAAAAGCAAGCCTTCAATAGTATTTGAATTAAATGAGGAGAGTCTGTCCAAGATTTCGCTAGAAATTTTCTACCATGAGGCCCAGACTCTTGCCACTTGCAACTGGATTACTGTAGATGATATCATATCAGCTGTAATGAGTGCATTCGCTTCTTGCAATCAGTTACTACTACATCTGAAATCACATAAAAGAAATTTATGATCCATTATTGACATCAAAGAAGCGCTCATGGAGATTCCTAATGAAGTGGTACACATGACCTCCGCTAATAACCCTCATTATTATATACATGCAATGCCACCTAAACCCAAACCTAAACATAAGAAGGAGCCGTGCACTTATTGTGGTCTCGTGGGTCATGTTGTAACTCAATGTTAGAAAAGAAAGTGGAGGAGTCGAAAAAAGAGGAGTCAGCATAGGGCATAAGGCTCACTGTGCTGACCTAAATCCTGTGCCTCCATAGAAACCTTTTACCTCTTCTACAGATTATTATGTGATATCCGCTCCTGGTGAGCTTGATGTCCCTGATAAATTAGTCAACAAAGGTATCATTTCTACTTATGCTTCTGCTTATTCTTCTAATTAATTTCAATTGATCAATCCCCGGTGTTTTCAATCCTAAACTTTGGCTCTGATGCAACCCAGGTGGAAGTCATTGTGCATAAGGTGAAAGTTTTGGCTATTATTGATACAGGATCGCCCATCAATGTAATATCGTCCAGGTTTATGAAAAAAAGTCAAATTGGCGCCCGACTTAAACCATTCCCAAGATTACAGGAACTGCTGGTCATTCCTACACTAAATCTATAGGACTTTACTCCTCTCTTCCAATGCAATTTGGAAAATTGGTTGTGTCAGCCCCTGCTGTAGTATTGGATAACAACTGCTTTGACTTGCTCTAGGGAACTAAGTTTCTCATTGATTTTGATGTGATAATCAGCCTTAAGGACAATTACCTTTCTTTAATTGGGTACCAAGTACCTTTAATTCTACAAGTTGTTCCCAATAGCAAAGGCAAACTCAAACGACGTGTTTTCTTATTAGAATACCCCACTTCTATCTCTCTTCTTGAATACTTAATATTGGTACCAAGGACTATACTTCCACCTCTATCAGCTTGTGCCTTTGAGGGAATGCCTTTATATTCTAACTCTCCGATTACCATTCCCCCAAAAGCTCAAGTCATTATTGATATGGGTTACAAGTATTTGTACCCGCTGATCATGTATTAGAGATCTTTGGTAATCAAAATCCCTCTCATTTGGAGGCTTTACCCTGCCCGGTGTCCTTGATACTGCCTACAATGGGACTGTTTTAGTTCTACTATCTAATCTCACTTCTCAACCTATGTAATTGAATCGCAATAACCCCATCACCTATGTGAAGCCTTGTCTTATGAGTGAAATCTTATCTGTGTCAGGATGTGGAGATTTGCGTGAATTTGGGCTAGAAGATCACCCTATCATTGCTATAATTGACGTTGAATTTGGGGATTCAATCACTCCAGAACAACAGCATGAAGCTGAGGCTCTGATTGAAGAATATGCGGATATATTTGCCCAAGGTCCTGGAGATTTTGGACTAATGAAAGATGTGTAGCATCAGGTGAAAACTGGGGGTATACTCCTCCTATTTGAGCTCGACCATATTGCAAATCTAAAGTTGAGGAGGCTCAGGTCTCATTGGAATTGAAACAACTCCTTGATGTGGGGCTGTTAACGCCTTCTAAGAGTCCATGGGCTTCTCCTTTACTACTCATTCAAAAAAGGATAAGACCATAGAGTGGTTATGGACTATCATCAGATCAATGCTGTTACCCAAAAGGATTCTTATCCTCTACCTCGCATTGATGATTCATTGAGATTATTGTCTGGGTCACAATACTTCTCAGCTATGGACCTTGCAAGTGGTTATTGGCAAATTGACCTGGCTCTGGAAGATCATCAAAAATGTGCTTTAATCTCTAGTGAGGGGTTATTTGAGCCCACTCATATGCCGCAGGGGCTTTGTAATGCCCCTGCTACTTTTCAACGAGCCATGGATGGCTTGTTTGAGGATTTTAAACTTTCTTGTGTTTTGGCATATTTAGACGATGTTACTGTGTTTTCTTGAACTTTTAAAAGCATTTGGCTCATTTAAAGGAAGTATTTGGTCAGATGCGTCACACTTCGCTTAAGCTAAAACCATCCAAGTGTGCTTTTTTAAGACTGAGATGGAATTCTTAGGTCATAAAGTTAATCGCAATGGGGATTTTACCCTTATCTAATAAGATACAAGCTATTTCAGACATGCCTGTTCCTAAAAGCTTGCGTGATATCCAAGTGTTTTTAGGGATGGTTGGTTATTACCAACAATTCATACCTCATTTTGCTGAGATTGTGGAGCCTTTAGTTTACCTTTTGCACAAGGAAGTCCCTTTTGTATGGGAAGAATAAAAGCAGCAAGCTTTTGATCTGTTGCGCCAAGCCTTAGTGAGTGCACCAATCTTAGCCCATCCTGACTTTTCCAAATCTTTTATACTATTTACAAATGCCAGTGATATTGCTATTGGAGCCATTCTGGCTCAACATGATACCAAACTGGTTGATCACCCCATCGCATACTATAGTAAAACCCTTTCTAAGGCTGAACGCAATTATAGTGTTACTGAGAGAGAATGCCTTGCAGTTTTGTCCACCATCAAGCATTTCTGCCCTTACCTTTATGGTAAACATTTCAAAATTGTCACGGATCACGCTTCCCTGAAGTGATTGAAACAAATGAAGGATCCTGATGGACGCTTAGATAGATGGGCGTTAAATCTCCAGAATCAATACTTTACTATTCAAGACTGCACTGGAGCTATTCATCAAATCGCTGATAGACTTTCTTGATTACCTATACTAACATTATTATATGCTGAGGAGAATCGCATCTATGACTTGATTGGTAGACCTGAGATCTGGTATCAGGAATCTAAGGATGTTATATTAAAGCTACAATTCTTAACCAAAGATACTCAGGTTAAAGAAGGTTTGTTATACAAGAAGTTGGGATTTAAGTGGTTGCCCTTTATTCGGCCCTCTGTGAGGACTGATACTATTATAGAGGCTCATAAAACTGTAGGGCATGGATATGTCACTAAGACCCTACAGTTGTTGAAAAATCATTGTTACTGGGATAACATGCTGGAATCTGTACACGATGTGTTGGAGACTTGTCTCACCTGACAACAACTTGGTGGCAATCTGATGTTTCAACATAAAATTGTGGGACCTTCCAAATCTCTCTCTACTATGAGTATTAATGTGGTGGGTCCTCTCCCTACTGCCAATTATGACATCAATATATTCTGTTAGCCAACGACCATTTTACTAAATGTATTAAATCTATCTCAGTCTCCATGGTCACCGCAAAGGCTACGGTGTCCTTTATTTCCAAGCAAGTTATCACCAGGCATGGTAGCTTGAAAGCCTGTTTAAGGATAATAGGACCAACTTCATTTCTCAGGTAGTATCCAAGCTTACTAAATTAATGGGTACCTATCAGTCATTTACATCCCCATACAATTCTTCTACTAATGGTGCAGTCAAAAAGAGCATATGGTACCCTTATATCCATTCTTCAAAAGATGGCTTCCAATGCCCTAGTAGATGGAATCTCTATTTTCCTAGTGCGATGTTAGACTATAGTGTTAGCTACCATCATATAATTGGAATTTCTTTTTTTAAAGCTTTATATGGTCAGGATCCTATTCTCCCATCAACTGTTCAACCTATACTTGAGGAGGCTAACCCGCAAACTACTAATTTAGCTATGAGGAGACTAGCTGATTAAATTATCCAAGTACAAGCTTTAGCTTCAAGTTCCCTTGCTGCTACCACCTTAAAAGAGGGAAAAAGAACCAACGCTAGTAGACCTACGCTACCAGAATATCAAGTCAAGGATCTTGTACTCTTCTATCACCATAGGCCGGGAGGAAGGTTTCACAAACTTAACATCTTATGGGTCAGTCCTTACCATATTATTTATTTCTGGGGTATTGAATACTCTATTGCTGCTGTTGATACTAGTACTTTTATCAATAGAGTGCATAGTAGATTTCTTTGTAAGTATGTGCCCCATAGACAAGATCTTGAGTGGGACATTTTTGGGAATTCAACTACAATGACCAAAATTACCCATGATCAAAATTCGATATCTTGGTCTAATGAGATTTCAAAATCTACATCAGAGATATCCAATTCTAGGATAGACCAATGATCAACCCTTTTAAATATCAACCTTCTCTGAAGGATGATGCTAAGATATCTGATGAGGCAGAAAATCATATAGGAAATTGGTCTCATCAAATAAGAATCTTATCAGATCTGGTCATCACAAGTATGGTATTAATAATCAGCAATTCTGGTCATCTAATTGGAAAGATCTTACCTCAGGTGCATCCCAAAAATCCTCACGAATAACTACTAAATCTACCCTTATAAATATACCTCATTTCTAACAAATAAAGTACCTCTATTTTTGTCTCGCATAGCCTAATTTTGGTCTTTTTTCATACATAATTCTGTATCTCTGATTAGAATCAACTATAGTTACGGAACTAATAACTTCGTTGCAATTTTGTCAATCTTTGCTAGAGCCATGGAACTAATAATTTCCTAGCCTTTGTAACACCTGCTTACCGTAATTTCTTAAGAAATTCCAATAGTTGGCCATCTATTATAAGTCTTCAAGAAACTATGTGGCCTCTTTAAAGCTGAATGCACCTATTGCTCTTTCTTTCAGTAAAATATAGAATTTTTAGTCATATGATTACCCAAGAGGGTATATTTCTACTCCCTGACAAGTTCACAATGATACATAAGATGTCCTAATTAAGAGATTAAGAGATATTAAGGTATTTCTAGAAGAATTTGTATAATCCTAAATTTATTCCAGACTTTGTTGAGCTTGCCAAACAGTTAGTCTATTTACTGCAAAATAAGGTACATATAACTCAGGATTTGAAGTAGAAACAGTCATTTAATGCATTATGCGTGGTCTTAGATTAGTCTCCTAAACTGATTCTCCCACAGATTTTCAAGACAATATTGTTAATCACTATAATGAGTGATGTAAATTTGGGCACAATTCTAGTGCAGAATAACAAAAAACAGTAAAAAACTAATTGTGTACTTAAAAAATAATAGCCAAAGCTGGAAATAGTGGGAACGTTACAGAATGCAAATAACTAGCAGTTATCCTTATAAATGAACATTTTGCCTTTTCTATATGGCACTCCTTTAATTGTAATGACTAATAAAAATCTCTTTGCTAGATACAAATAATACGGGACCTTGATGGCAGGATGGCTAGATTGGAATTGAGGATGAACTACTATTTTTTATTTAATTATTAGATGTCATTCATCAAAATGAAATTAGCCTTTGAGAATGCTTGTTATTGTTACTGGTGGTTGAAAAGTAATAATTATATGAACTCATAGGTCAATCTGCTTCTTGTCTCTGAGACAACTAAATAAGTATAGCCACAGATGGAAAGTAGTTAATACCCCTTTTTTCTGAAGCGAAGTTATAGAAAAAATATATAAGAAAAAGGTGACTCATATTCAACCTTTCTCATATTAAAAAGAATAAAAGAAGGACACTCTGTCAAAAAAAGTATTTCTACAGATTAGTACATTCTATTATATTTGAAGTAATTGTTCGGCCTCTTTGCTTAGTTCAAATTCTAAATAAGTTTTATTTTTATTGAAACAAATTAAACTATTAAATGGAAACGATCAGCTAATTTTAGCTGGGGAAAAGCAATCAGTAAGTTAAGGTAGTTCTATTAGATGAAAACTAAAATCAAAGGATATAAAAGTTCATCATGAGCTTTTGCTTAATTTGATGGATCTGAGAAAATACTAACATGATTCTTGCAACCTTAAAGAGGTGCACTTCCTGTGTACCACTAAGATGTTCTCTATGCAGAGCTAAGTTAATATAGGTACAATAATAATATAACCAATAAAAGTTTTCATTTGAAAAAATTAAACATGTTGTTTTTTCCTCAAACTTTTCTCTTGTCATAATATAAGGTAAATAATTGGTTTTTTTCAGTCCCAGAATGAAATCTAAATTATGTAGAGAGAATTAATCTCTCAGTATTAATAATCTCATATAGACTATAAATACTTTTTTATTATATTATATTTACCTAAGATAAGACAAAAAGATCCCGCTTAATATCATTAAGATACATGACCTATAAAGATAACCAGGAGTTAAATGTCAAAATGAAAACCATCTCTTTGATCCATCCATCCTAAAATGGCAACGATTTGTATTAATTTGGAAGCATATTAGCTTTATTTAGCAGATTGTTAACTCTCCATAAGTTAAAAAATGCGCTCAAGTTAGGCGGGATCCTGAAAAGCTATTTCACTATACTTAAGAACCTACATGGATGGTCCAAAAAGTCATCAAAGGACTAAAGTTTCAAGACTTTGAGATGTCATACTAGAAATTTTTACTGATAGATTCTTGACACATAACTTGCACGTCAGTGCCATGATAAGCCTAACAATAAGTTTTAGAATTATAGGGTTTACTCTTTCATCATCATTTCATATTGTAAGTATTAATGGCGTCATCCTTTTACAGCTGAGTATATGCCCATCAAAACATTATCCTGCCTTTTGATTATTCTAAGAAATGAGTGAGGCTATACCAGTTCTGTTATCTATTTTAGAAGCCTCCACCCTTTTTTATCTGGTATATTTCATTCTTTGGAAGTCATAGATATTCTAGTTGGAATTAATTAAACTTTATATTAGATGTGGTACAAAAGTTAGCATCTTTTTTTAATACTACTCAAGACTTTAACGCCACTTGCAAGTCATCCACTAATGGAGCCATTGCAAGTATTAATAGCACTATAGTCTCAATACTCTACAAAACGGCCACCTCTGACCCTATTTAATGTACACATTATCTTCCAAGTGCCTTGTAGCATGATAAGTTAGCACCTTAGGATATAAAATCATTGACCTTAATCAAAATATATCAAGTAGAACCTATCTAACCAGCTAGTAAACTGGTTTTAGAGTATTTATCTTATGAAAACTCTGAACTATTAATGTGAGCTTTGGTGGACAAGATTATCCATTTTCATGCAATGGCAATAATTAAAATTAAACAACTAAAACTCAGGAAGACATAAAAAGTTTTTATTTATCATCTTCGCCCATTTATCAACTGGGCAACTTAGACCAATACTATCATTTTTTTCTTTGGGCGAATCAACAAAATGGCTACCTTGTGGTCTAGACCATACAAAATACTTAATATATGTGTCTCCAAATACTATGTTGTCATTATATACCAAAAGATGTAGTTAACGGAGTGACTGTCAATTTTTATGGACCTTTTTTTCATTTAACATAATCTTGATGAGACATTTTCAGAAACTTAGACACAAACAAATAGAATCCAAATAAAGTTGTGAACCCAAATAAAAAAATGATACTGGTGTTAAAACACCTTAACTTTGAAGACAAAATTTGACGCTCATTGTGTCAACTTAAAACACCTTTATTTTTAGGAGGGACGTGAAGATAGACAATGGGCTGGAGCGCCCTGTAGCAAAAGTAAAGAGATTCAAATGTATTATCTTATTAAATTAAGATACCCTTTATCTGTTTAGGGGCTTATCTCAGTATTTTTAAGGCTAATAAAAATGATAGATCCTATTTCTTTGATCTTTCATGGTTCTTAAGACATCACAGATTTAAATTTCCTAGGAGGCCTACAGAGGTTGAGCAATTTCAAAATAATAGATTTATCCTTTTAATAAGTTATCTTGTTAACGCTCTTTTCCATCTTTCAGGTAACAATTAAAACAGAGATTTAACTTCAAGTTTAGGTCAAACCCTTATTCTGATAACTTGTGATTAGACTATATATACGTCCAAGAAGTGCTGTTTCAAATCTTGATCAATTAGTCTGGCTTGTATTTTATTACTTTGATCTAAAAAAGCTACCTCAAAAAGTTCAAATTAAGCATTACACTTTTAGTACAATAAAACATTGAAAAGTATGTTAATTGTTTTTTGGTTTGCTCTTCACCTTCACCATAATTTCTTTTGTTAAGTTGTTTCAATTGATATCTTCTTAAACTTCTTTTATATAAAAACAAGTTTAAGTTTTACCTTAACACATCTAATTATTAAATTAGGAGTTTTTATTCAATTTTTTAAACAAGGATGGTATAAAGAAATGTATCGGTTTTATTTTTAAAAAATTTATGTAATGTTGAAAGGATGTTCACAACCCAATACTTTCTATGAAAGTGTTTAATACCCTATGGATTACACTACATTATTTATAAAGTAAAAGAGATTGAATTGGACCTAACTTTCAACACCACAGTTGCCCTCATTTTTGAAACCTATTGACGCCAATCTCACCACTTTTTCAAGTTCACAAGAGTCACTGCATTCTAAACTTTTCTTTCTCGTTGCAAACACTTTTGCAACCTGTTCAATTCAAGACTGAATCTAGTTTGATAATCTCACAGAGGAGATTAGTCTAGGCCATGTCAGGGAGCAGTTGGGCAAGCAAGGTAAGAGGAGCAGGTGGAAGGCCCGCGGCCTCCAACGTTTGAAAACGCCCCAGAGAATCTGGCAGAATAGACAAAAATCTTAAAAAATTGGCGGTCATGATTTCCCCAGAGATACTCGCATGGCAAGCATGATGCAACCAGTACATCAACACGCCACACTCCCAACCACTTTTGTTGGTGGAATTTGGAGTCCGCGTGTATCTGGACATCAAAAAATGGCCTTATGGGAAAAATTTTGTGAAGATGTACACAAAATTTTCCCAACCGCGGTGTACGTTGCACCTCACTCCATGTCACACGGTTAGCTAGACCTAAATTTCAAAAACAAAGAGGCAGCAGACAAGGCTGCAGTGGTGTGCATAGTGGTCAACCTCCCCGAAGGGCAATGGGTCATCAAAACTAAACGCACCAGATGGACAAAATCAAACCAAATTTTCCTCACGTTTGACTTTTTGCCTACTATGGTAAAACGTGACACTTTGGAACAACACCTGAAAGATGGTCTTGCCATATATGGCGAAATACAATCTTTTGAAATGCAACGCTTCACGCTGATGCCACACCTGTGCACCGGCAAAGCCATTGCAGTTCTGACCCCAACTGAGGAGATCGCGAAGGACCTAACCCTGATCCCGCACATCACTTTTATAAATATCACAGGGCATACCACCCACCCATTCCAGGTGACTGTGGACAGCGCGCCCCCATTTGCACCCACTGTGAGGCGTTTGGCCATAAGCCACACACATGCCCCATCAAGGAGGGCGTCACATTCCAAGAGCACCTCTCGGTGGTCATGGCCAACAGAGAGGCACATTACGAACCAACTGCAAGCACCAAGGAGGCTTTCCCATGGGGAGCACAAGGCTGCTACCTATTGGTAAAGCCTATCTCCCTGCAAGAACGGAAGAAGGCCAAACAGGCCCATAGGGCCACAGCCAAGGAAACGGCCAAGGCCACCACCGCTATCCCACACTCACAATGCCAGGAGGACATGGAAACCTTTGCAGCGGAAGCAACTTGGGAATCCATCAACCAATCAGATTGGGAAGCCCATGCTGAGCGGGCCACTCAATCCGAGGATCTGATGGGAGACTCAATCTCACCCAATCGTTGCACCCAAGCTCTGGTTGAAACTGACTTGGGGCCCATCCCAACTGAAAATTTTTTTTGACCCACTCAACGGTACAATGAACTCATCCTACCATAAAAGATTTGTCCGACGTCAGGGAAACAAAAAGCAAAGGCCAAAGCCAATGCAACTCTTTCTGCAAAAAATAACAAAAATCCTGATAGTGTTGCTGCTAACACCCATGCTGCTGTGAAGGCCCGCAGGAATCTAGAGGAGGCTAGTGGGCCTGGGTGCCCACCCCCTCACACCTAAGGTGCAATGGGAGAAACCTTCACTTTAGGGACATTGAATATCGCCAGACTTAAGGCCTCCCCGTCCTGGGCTAGGAAACTGAGTTTTTTTACAACACAATTTACCTGTGGATATCCTGGCCATCCAGGAGTCCCACTGTCCACAAGGTTCCGAGGAAACTTGGAAAACAATGCTCCTCCCATCCCTATCCTTTTGGTCAAAGCACTGTGGGGTGCTAATTCAGAAAAATATTTTTCAAATTTGTATCCTCAGAAACATTCCTAAATGGCTGAGTGCTCATCGTCACCTTCTCGTGGGCCAATGTAGCACACGCAATTGTCAACATCTATGCCCCAAACGGTGCATGAGAGTGTCAGGAATTTTTCTCGTTGGTCAAATCCCTCCCGCTACCCCCAGACCCTTTCATAGTCAGCGATATGAACTGCTGGCTAAACACTCCAACAGACCGGTGGCCTCCCTCACCCCACGCCCCACAGGGTCACGTAGAACTACGTGTTCTAAAGGCCACCCTTGGGTTAATGGATGCGCTGCTGCGACATGCCCTGATGCTCAAAAACATGATGTGTCCCCACATCCACAACAACCAATTAAGGTCCATGACCCGCATCGACCTTAATCTAACACCAGCGAAATTCCAACTCCACATCTCCCACTTCAAAACAAAGAAAATAGAATTCTCTGACCACTGACTGGTCTTAATAACCTACCACCTAACTGTCACAGTTGCTAAGGCCCCACATTGGTGCAAAATTCACCCTCCCGAGCTTGTGTCACCAGGATTTTCCACATGGGTGGAAGAGGCAACTTTAGCAAAAAGTTTGTTGCACCATTTTGTGCGGACCCCATTTCCACATGGGCAACTTTCAAAGAGGACACCATCCGCCACTCTCACCATCTCTCCTTCAGATGCTCATGAGCCACATCGGTGGTTATCTCGCACACTCTGGCAGAATTGGCACACTTGGAGTCCAACATTCCAGCTACAGGATACAGCCCTGCATGGGGCCAGAAGTGGGTGGAGGCAGCTGCCCACCTCAACGCACTTGAAAGGCAACACAAACATCGGGTTTGTGTTCAATACAGGGCCACACGTATCACAAAAGGTGACAAGTGCACCGCACATTTCTTTAAAAAAATTTTCGCACCATGCCAGAGTGTGGCCTGCACACAGGTGCGAAGATCAGATAATTCTATTGTGGATACACTGGCTGAAGTGGCAATCAAAATGCAAAAATATTACTCCGAGTTGTACTGAGCCAAACCAATTCAGCTGGCCAAAGTGGCAGAATTTCTCGACCAAGCTCATATCCACACCATTTTTTGATACCCAGAAATAATGAATTTAATTACTCCGAACAAATTATGGACAGCCATTTGTGAAGCCAAACTGAAAATGCCCAGGCCCAGATGGCATTTCATATGAGTTCTACAAAAAATATTTCAAATATATATCCCCACTTCTGCTTGCCTCACTTAACCAAAGCCTGTTGGAAACGTGCCTTCTACCAGGAGGACATGAGGCCTTTACTGTCACACTATTCAAGAAAGGGGATAAGCTTGACTTAGCCAACTGGCGCCCCATTTCTCTAACAAACACAGACACCAAAATTTTAACAAAAATTATGGCTAACCGATTAGGGACTGTAGCATCTGCCACCATCTCCCCAGAACAATTTAGTTTCATCCCCAGAAGGTCAATTTGGGATAATGTGCACTCTGTGGCTAATGTATGTCAGTCCACAGCCTCTGGGGCACTTGTATTCATGGACCAACAAAAGGCCTATGACAGAGTAAACTGGGAATATCTAAGGGCCTGCCTCCACCAATTCCGCCTGCCCCCTCGCCTCATCAACTGGGTGATGCTGCTCACGGAATCTGCAACAATGGCAGTGCGTGGCCCTGGCTTCCTAACGGAAGTAGTCCGCCCTCAAAGGGGCTTGTGACAAGGGGACCCCTCAGCCCACTCTTATACAACTTCAGCCTTAACCCACTACTGCGAAGTGTGAATGCCCAACTCACTGGGGTCCATGTGCCAGGCCAAGCCCCAGTCAAGATATTGGCGTTTGCAGATGATTGTGTGGTTGGGGTGTCTAATAATCAAGATGCACGCGCGCTTGAAGCTCTCATCCAGGAATATTCCCGGGTAAGCAACGCGGCACTGAATGCCTCCAAAACCAAAATCATCCTCCTTGGTCGGTTTCAGAACTGCTGGGCCCCAGCAATTAGTTCCCAACCTGGCCCATCTGCTCGCCCACGTCCACGCCTTACTAACTCAACACACACCGCTCCACTGGTGCTCCCCTTCACGCCACGTCCTACCACAGGACTGGTGCGCCATCTGGGTGTGTGGATGGAGGCAGGCGGATATGCGTCAGCAGTATTGGAGTGCTGTATTCTGGACAACGTGATGAAGCGAATCGCCTCTCTCAGAACCCACCCTACTTCCCTTACTGGCAGGGTTGTTATAGCCAACTCTATGCTCCTATCCAAAGTCTGGTTCAGAGCCCACGCCATCCCCTTCTCCCCAAGCTTCTTCAAATCCTTGTATGCCTTGCTGCAAGGATGGCTTTGGTCAGGCCGCCCTCCACCAGTGCGGCTAGAGGTCATGTTTGGCCCTCATCATCATGGTGGCATGGGCCTGCTTGACTTCAAAGCCCATGCTGCCAAGATCCTGGGCACCTGGATCGCGGCTGTCACCGCTCCTACACTCCCATCCCAACACTGGTCCCGCGCAGCCTGCTCCAACTTCTCCCGAGCCTTGGGCCTCAACAATCCATCAAACCCCCACTCCCTGATGAAATACCTCGCATCACACACATCGGCCACAGGTCCTCACGGGACAAAAACCCACTACAAACGAATCCTACTCTCTCATGCGGAGCGCAGAGTGGAGAATTCATATTAGCAGACATACAACCCAAAAGAGGCCGCCCCTCTCCTCAGTTCAAACAAGAGGTAGAGGGGCTACCCATCCATGATGGCGTGATCCCCATTCGGCCCCATGTCCTATCCAGGGTGGACTACCTGGACATGATGGACATCCCTTATTCCATTGAGACCCAAAAAACAATCTGAAAAATGTACATCACCCTCTGTTGCAGCCTCAAGTCCGCTCCCATGTGTGGCGCTGCCTGAGGCAGGTGTATTGTACAGCTGAGCGCTCTAATGCTTTACACTCATCCTGTGTCATGTGCGGCCAGTATGGAACGCTGTTCCACCGCCTGGAGAAGTGCCCCACCTCTAAAGTGATATGGCGCGATTTCAACGTCTGCTGGGCCAGGATCAAACGCATCCCTTCAGTCTGTCAAGAGAATGTTTGCTCTATCAATGGCCTCATCCTTCCACCCTCCCTCCGTGCTCTGGTGATTGCAGTCGCCATGTGGACCATCCACACGATTGTCTTAGATGCCATTGCAGGCTCCATCCCCACCCTCCCAGAAACTGTCCACAGATTCCGGTCTCATTTGGTGGACCACTTTCAAGCGTGGATGTTTGGATACCTCCCACCGCGTCGCTGACAGCTGGTCTCCTCCTGGTTCCCAGTCTGGTTCATCAAATCAGACCCCTTCCTCCACACGTGCTCAATAGTGGCTACGGCCCCTTCACATGTTCCCTCCCCCTCCCCATAAGTGGCGTTCCCGCTGGCAACAAGAGATAGCATCGCTTCTCTGGGCCTCCCCCCGGTACTAAGTTTATCTGTCCTGAGTCATATTCAGAAGTGTCCGTCCCATGGTTGGCCTTCCCTGCAATAAATTTAAAAATTTAAAAGAGTCACTGCGTTCTGGACTAAAGTCCATGAACTCCTCCATGTTTTTAAATGTCTTGGCAACCCTGTTTAAGCTATTTTCTATGAGCAGACTTACCTATATATTACTTAACCCTCTAAGTTACACTATGCCATGGCACTATAAAGAATACACAATATCTTTTAGGCAGCTTTTTGACTTGAAAGTATGGACCTTACAGCACATGATAGCCCATTTAATGGTGCACTTTTGGATGGCCCTGAAAGTCTCAATTATGTCGCCAACACTCCCCGCTCAGTCTCATCTGCTGCAAGGCTATGGTGCACCAACCCTCCTCCCTTTATTGACGTCTCATTTCTCCATTCTCCTTGCCTCTAGCTCTCAGGAGCCCAGTTTTAAATAAATAGACATTAATAAATACCCTTGTGTTAGGACCATTTAGTAATATAAAAAATATGCTTATTAGTTTGCTCCATTTTCCTTTTTATCAACATAAGTTGACTAATACTATTAAAAATTGTTATCTTTATGTCAAATATTTTGGCATATATACTATATATATCTATATAATTTCTAGTATAGTAGTTTGTTATATGATGTTCATGAATTTTTATGAATATACTAGAATGATTAACAAATATGGATGGTATTCACTATGCTTTTAATTATCTTTAAAATCTAAGTCTATTTACATAATAGATACTGTCATGCATATGTCTGCTCTAATAATACACAAATAAGTTTGCAGGAGCAGCATGCGGCTGACTAGAGAATCAAGAAGAACATTGAGATTTAGCTAATATGCGCACTTTATCTGCAAATAGATAGTATTGAAAAATCAACTGATGATAACCTTAAATCAGAGCTAGGACATGAATCAGTTGAGGGGTGTGTAGAGAGGCAATTAACTTCTGAAACTTACTCTCAACGCTCATTATAGATTGATAATTCCAACGTTTGATATTTTAAGTTAAGTTATGAATGAACTCTAAGAAACCAATTACTTTATATCTATAAGAGCTTAAAGTTTTATATGACTGTATTTCTTGTTTATAAAAAAACAAAATATTTACCATTTCACATAAGTTTTTGGTAATAATTTTTATTTCATATAAAGTACTGAATTGATAATTAGTATGGTTAATTTTAGGTTTAATTCTGCGTGCTATATTAGATCATCAAGAAAAATATTATAATTGCAATCTGGCTCATGATACATATAGTCCTCCTACATCTGATTTAATTATATGATTTATTAAGCCTATTAATCTCTCATCCTACCTCATTCTTGTCAAAACATATGCCATCTGGTACAGGTAACTAGAATGCTTATCTACCTGCTAATATATACTTGAACCAAATTTACTTGAGGTTAATCAAACAGAAAAAAATTGGAACAAAAACAAGTTTTCAATCTAGTATGTACAACAATATAAATATTTTATACTAACAATGTATTTTCAAGACTGTAGAGGTAAAGAACCTTGTTTATTATTTAGCTTCTAAACTCAAAATTTAAAATCAATTAAGCTAATATAGATCAAAAGAAAAGGTGAAATAGATTTTATGTAGTAAGAAAATTTTAAAGCACTGAGTAAATTGATTGGAAAGTGAACTTGACGTTGGCTTCCACTTTAATATGAAATGTGCTACCATCACCTAGAATTTTTATTTTTTATTAGTTAATTCATGCTGGTTCTACCAGCCCCCCTAAGACTGTGGGAGATTTTTTTCTCCATAAATTTTACATACTATATGCCTTGTATTAAATTTAGTTCAGTTGATTGTCTAAACTATGTCATCACAATGTATTTTCTTGGTTTTTGCGTGGAGTATATATGAAAGTATCCCTATACATATATGTATATTGTCTAATTGGTATTAGGCCTGTTATAAACCTGGTTTAACATATATCTCCTTTTAAAGGATATTTTGATATGTGATAATGTTTTAAGTCTTCTGCTGAGATTAAGCATCAAGTGTTTTATTGCAATAGAGCATCAATTACAATTACCATTATTATCTATCATCCTTGAACCACATTGATGGTTAGATTTGTGAGTATAATAAGACATTATTTTCCCATTTATTGTTGAGGAGAAAATTGTTTGGCCTGGGGCTTATGGATTTATCAGATAATCTATATTTAATACAGTAAAAGGTCAGAGGATTGTCCAGGACCAATGTTCTTGCAAAAATCACCCTCATACCTTAGAGATACCTCTGCAGAGTCCATCATATGTAGTAATTGCTGTGTCACCCAATTTTCTTTTTGGGCTTAAGTTGAGGGTAACAGAAGTTTGTGACTTTATTTTAGAGCTCAAAAAATTGATTAGTGTGTCCTTATAAAGCATCAGATAGTAGTATTGGTAATCTTTTAAATGGATATTTAGATATTTTTGGTTTGAATTTAAGTATTTGGCTTTTATTATTTAAAAAAAGCATAACTAGCAAGCTTAAAATTAAGATTTTGAAAGTGAAAGGTAACTCAACCAGCAGAAACAAGAACAAATGGCTCTAAAATTAATGAAGATAATTTTTTACATAAGTCAGTAATTGTATCATAAGGTAATTGATTTATATATTACTGTGTCAGCCAATCATCTTAAATCTTTGTTCTTAAAAAACCCAAGAAGAGCTTAGAAGATTTGACAGAGGCATATAAATCAATCCATCTATCATCTTACTCTATATTTCAAATTTCAGTTAAATTTGATTCATCTTAAAAGCAGGAAATATATATGAATGAAAAAAGAAGATAAATTTTTACCCATAAGTTGGAACTAAAAGCACAAGTATAAGGAAAATATCTGCAGGATAGATTACATAATTAAAAAAAGTTATCATATTTCTTCCAATATCTCAATTTTATAGGTTTAGTTATTTAAATATTATTTAAATAGAACAGAGGTAAAAGCAAGCAATTATGTACAAAATTTAATGAAGCATAACAATAACATACTAAAGCAGATCTATTTTCTCAAAGCTGCTATATAGTTAGCCTTACTCCTATCAACCTTATAGCTGAGGGTCTCACAAGTGGATATTATGTTTTTTAGCATCAGCGACAATTATAAAGACAATCATAACTCTACCGCTTGAAGAATTAAAAGCAAATATTACATAACCAATCTTGTCAGTTTTTATGTTAATTAAGTTTATATGGTAGAAATAAAAAAATCAATGTTACCTAAAAATCAACCTCAGCTATGTCTAAATGAATAGTTAGCCTGTCAATAGATATATAATTAGATAAGTAAGACTTTTTGCTAGAAAAAGCTTATGTTAATTGTCAATAGGCAAAAGTTTCTGGTCCTTTTTGTATTATATAGTATGTAGGATTATATCATAATAATAGCTATAGTATTTGCTTATGATGCTTATAATAAATATCAGGATTGCTAAAAATGTAAATTGTACTAATTTACCAGTTTTTAACTTTTTTTACTTCTATCATATTGAAGTTAGATAAGTTGTGTCATCAGTAAGTAGAATTTCAAAGACTATTATTATTAATTTTTTTTAGTACTAGATGGTCCCAACCTGAGGGGGATTCATTGATGTTATTGTTATTAAATTTTTAGTATGCAAAATAAAGGTTTAAAAAGAAGACTTTAATATGAAGGATAAAGCAAACCGTTATAAAAGTTTTTGATTTCTAATTCCTATATTTATTTTTTTAGAACTTACTGCGTTCTAAACCAAAAAATAATAAAGTTTATGATATTATTAATAAGCTGTGTAAAGCATCAGCATGTGTTTATAAATAGTTTTACAGAAGTTGGTGTACATACAACCTCTCCTATGACTAAAGATCAATAAGCTGTAGTATGAGAATGTTGAGTTTTTAGTAAATATAAAAATGAAACTCTTTTTGTTTTTTTATTTAACCAAGGTAAGCTGACCAGAGGACAGACATTACCAAATATATGTGAAACTAAGAGAATAACTAACAAATATAAAATTAGGCACCCCAGGGTACTCAAGTTACCCCTGTTGCTAGCGGGACTGCCAGGTATGGGGGAGTTGGTGCACTACTCCAAGGGGGTTTCCCCTGCTATGGAGCAGGTGTGAAGGAAAGGGTCTGTGTGGAGGAACCAGAGTGGGAACCATGATTCTATGAGCGCTTTTTGTCTTGGTCTCATATATCCATAGAGCCAGGCTTGGAAGTGCTCTAGTAAGTGGATATGGAATCTGTTAATAATTTCATGAATGGTTGGGACCGTGCCCTTGAACGCATCTAATGCAATTGTGTGTATTGTCCACATTGCAATGGGTATTATTAGGGAGCGGAGGGTAGATGGGATTGGTGACTCGATCTGGAGCGCAAAGATACTTTTTGATATTGAGAATTCCTGTTCGTTTTGAATTTTAAGCAGGCGTGCGACTTCCTGCCATATAGCTTTTTTTGGGGGCATGTTTCTAGGCGGTGATGTAGGGATCCCTCCCCTCCACATACTGTACATGTTTTGTGGAGGGAGTTGGAGCAGTCCGCCATCCTATAGGTCCTTCTCAAACAGCGCCAGGCGTTTGCTCTTATCCTTGGCTGTAGGAGTGGGTGGTGTGTCATTTTCCATATTGCTTTCTGTGTGGTTAAATCATAGGGAATGTCCAGCATAACTAGGTATTCTATCCTAGCTATGCTTGGGGTAGTTGCGAGCATATCCCTCTGGGGGTGGTTTTCTGGGTTTCTTAATTTAAATTGGGGGCTGGGTCATCCCCTTCCCTGTATAGTACCCATGTTCTCTATGGTCCATCCCATATGGCGGATAGTTCTGAGGAGATGTTTGAAATGAGGGGAGGTTCCATGCGGACCTGTTGCAGTAGGGTGCTTGGCAAGGTATGAAAGTAGTCTGGGTGGACTATGTGGGTTGGTTAATTTGAGCGCCTGTGCAAAGTTAGTCCTCGCTGCTCTGGACCAATGTTGTTGCGGGAGGTCTGGAGCAAGAATTTCCTTTATCCAGGTACCTAGGATGTGATTGGCATGGCTCTCAAAATCTATTAGTCCCATGCCTCCGCTTGAGCGTGGATTAAATATTGTTTCCATCCGTATAGGAGGGTGAGAGCCAGGCCACAGCCAGCCCTGGATAAGCGCGCGAATTGAGGTTATAAAGGTAGGTGAGAAGGCTATCGCATGGGCCTGATACCACAGTATTGGGAGGATGAGCGAGTTAGCAACTGTAACTCGTCCTGTTAGTCCTGGGGTTCTCCCCTTGAGGGAGGCTACGCGTTTGGATACCCGTTGTAACAGGTTACTTTCCATTGTCCCATTAGCATATCCCCCTGATTCTAGCCAGATTCCAAGGTGTTGGACAGAAGTGGTGGTGGGAGGTGTTGCAAAGGGTAAAATAATTGGGTTTTTTCTTCGAGTGTTGGTGTGAGGTTCTGATGTTGTGGCCCAATTGTTTGTGTATTTGCCTAAGAGGATGATTTCTGTCTTCCTTTTGTTGAGCGATGCATTGCTCACCTTGGAGTATTCCTCTAGAGTGTGTTCCAGCTGTCGGGAATCTTCATTGTTTGCTATACCTGCTACGCAGTCATCTGTAAAGGCCAGTATCTTGACTGTTGGTTGTCCTTGTGCGGTTATCCCCATGAGACGTGAGTCAGTTACTTGGAGGAGTGGGTCAAAGATGAAATTGTATAGCAGTGGGCTGAGGGGATCCCCTTGTTTGAGCCCTCTGTGTGGTTTGATATTGTTTGTTAGGAATCCAGGGCCGCATACAGCCATAGTTGCAGATTCTGTTAGGAGCATCGCCCATTTTATGAATCTTGGTAGGAGTTTGAAGGCATGTAGACATTCTTTTAGGTATGACCAGCTAACACGGTCATACGCCTTTTCCTGATCCAAGAAGACCAGGGCACCAGTTGCTTTGGATTGACAAATGTTTGCAACAGGGTGTATGTTGTTCCATATTGAACGCCCTGGTATAAACCCAAACTGGTTGGGTGATAGGACGCCAGATACAATTGCGCCTAATCTAGCTGCTAGAGTTTTTGTTAGAATTTTTGTGTCAGTGTTGGAGAGTGCAATTGAGCACCAGTTGTCCAGGTCCAACTTGTCACCCTTTTTATACAAGGTTATAACATAGGATTCATGGCCTCCTGGTAATAGGCGTGTTTCCAACAAACTCTGGTTCATTGACGCCAATAGGAGGGGGGCGATTTGTTGAAAATATTTTTTGTAAAATTCGTAGGGTATCCCATCAGGCCCTGGGCATTTCCTACGTGGTGCACCGCGAATTGTTTCCCAAAGCTCCTCCCATGTAATAAGGGATAGTTTATTGTAATTTGGTGGTGTACTTTGTATCTTGGCAGTTTAAATAAATTTTTTAATTTTTTAGTGGATCTGTTGGCATATTGCGATATAATTCAGTGTAATAGCGGTGTACTTCCGCCTTGACCTCTTTAGGGTCAGTTGCCACGGTGCCGTTGGTCTTGCAGACCTGTGTGCATGTGGGCTGGTTTCCATGGGAGTGGAATTGGCGGAAAAAGTATGGCAAACAGGTTTTGCCTTCCTTTATGAACTTACCTTTGTTCGATACTTTGATTCTGTGTTGGTGTTTGAAGATGAGATTGTTAAGTTGGGCTGAAATTTCTGCCCATTTGCGTCCCCAATTAGAGCTATAGCCAGATCTCGGAGTATTTATTTCAGGTGGTCTAGTTCTGCCAAGGTACGCTTTATTGTGGCTGTGTCCGCGGTGTACTTGCGTGATGCAATATGTCAAGTTTTGTTGATTAAATCTTTCTTGAAATTTTCCCATGTTCCAATGGGATCCGAAGTGAATGGGGCTGTGAATTCTGGGTTTGTAGCCTTGTTTTCAACCCAGTCAGATATCTCAGGCAATTTTATATTTTCTGGGTTAAGCTTTCTCTAAGGCGACACCTGTGTGTGGGATTGGGTTGGTGTAACTGCACCATAACTAATCAGTGATCAGAAAAATTGATCTTTTTTGTTGTAAATTTTGGAGATTCTTGAGTGGTGGGATTGTGGGATGAGGATGTGGTCAATATGACTCATTGATATGAGAAGTCCCTCGCGTATGTTGGGTCTTGTCATGTGGGAAGGATTGGTGAATTGGGGGGAAGAGCATCCTGTAAGCCAAGAGATGCCTTCATTGTGCGATATTTGATGTGTCCAGGTGGGTATCCCCTGGGATTAGGCCATCAATCTGTATTGGGGTTATCCCAGCAGTTGAAATCGCCTAACATGATGATATCTGGTGAGAGAGTGAGAGTAGAAATTTTTTTCAAAATATTTAATCTCTCGGTTGCAGTGCATGGTGCATAGATACATGCTAACAAAATTACTTCATTTTGGCATGTGATTGTTGCTACCAGGACTCAACCGTTCAAGTGTGATGATGAGTTTGTAATTTTAAACTTTTTGTTGTTTTGGACTATCACCCCACAGTGAGACGTCCATACTGATTGTGATGGTGCGACTCTGGTTGACCAGGATTCTTCTTCCCCTTGTAGGCAGTGGGTTTCTTGTATGGCCAAAATGTCTACAAGAGAGGTTTCCACAGGAATGGCAGATTTTGGCTTGGGATGTATGAGCCCTGGCTCCCGCGATGTTTAATGTCCCTATTGACACTGAGGTGCCCACGGCGCCTCAGGAGCGGTGGGAAGACCCTCTGGTCCTATCCCACTGCAGCTCATTTTGGCCATGCTCCGCGTCTGTACTCCAACTCTTTCACTTCCATTGTTGGTTCCCTTGATATGACCCAATAATTCAAGGGAATTGCGTTTTTTTGCATTTGCATCAACTTTTCCTGCACAGGTCTCATGTTGATTTGATGCGGGTTGTTGATTGGATTTTATATTTTTGAGGTTTAACTTTGTTGCATTGTGCACCGCATTTTCACCCAAATTGCGGTTGTATTGTTCCTCAGTATGTGCATGACTGATGACGCTTTGTGGCTCAGTCTGGTTATTGTTAAAAGTTTCGACCTGGGCATAATGTTCTGATTTGGTGGTTCAGTGAATATCCAAAATATCCTCCTGAATTTGTCCGTGGTTAATGGCGCATTCCGCGTGTGCTGCCGCTTCAGCCACTGCTCTCTTGCGGGCTTTTTGTGCTTCTTTACGCTGTTTACTTGTAACTGGGTCCACGATGGAGTATAGTCCATCTTCACCCCAGCGGAATGGGTGGTGGCCATCAGTCATTTTGGCGAAGTTTTCATTATCTACATCCATAGCTTCTTCACAAAAATCATTTTCCATTAAGCCCTCTTTTACAGGGCATGCATGTTTAATGTGGCCCAGTGAGCCACAGTGGTTGCAAATGGGTGGTGCACGTTCCAGTGTACTCAGAATGCAGCTGACTGGCCCCCATCTACAAAGTGAAATTTTGCTGTGCGGGGAATTCTGGATAAATCCTCTTCCACTTCTGGGAAGGGGTTGATTACAGCAATAGCTTTGCCCGTACACAGGTCGGGCATTAAGCAAAATTGCTGTAATTTGAGTTGTTAGATTTCTCCATAGGCCACAAGACCTTTGTGGAGCTCCTCCTCAATTACCTTACGAGGAAGGTTGGTGGGGAGCGAGTCAAAGGAGATGAACAAAGTTTTTGCTTTGTTCCATCTGGTGTGCGCGGTTTGCACAATTTTTTTGCCCTCAGGGAGGGCAATTTCCATGCAGAATTTTGCTGTGGCATCAGCTTCATCGGCTGTTTAGAAACCAATATCAATCCAGCCGCGTCCCATGTTGTTAGTGGCTACATACACCGCGTGAGGGAAAAGTGAGGGCTGTGCCTCACATAATTCTCCCACAGGGTAGGTGACTCATCCCCAAGGAAGAGTCTGATCCCGTGTTCCACCTTTGACAAAGGTTGGTTGAATTGAATGTACATGTATTGCGCGTGCTTTACAGTAAATACCATAAACCCAGATGGTGTCTGAGTTTGAAATTTTTTATGGCTTGGGTTCCTGGTCCCCCTCCAGGGCGTTTCTTGCCCTTAGTTGCACCGTTAAGCGCACTGCTTGCCATGACACTCGCCCATGTTGTATTATTTTTGTTATTAAAGTCGCCCATCTTTCCTGTGTGTGATTATCCAAATTTGCTGTTTGAATTGAATCATAGTAACTAAAGTGGTTGTTACGAGAAAGAAAAGCTTGGAACTCTTTTTATTTTCCCTAATCAGTTTTTTATACAACATACCATTAAAGTTTTTAGTTTTTATAACTTTAATCTCCCTAAAAAGGTAAAAAAACATGTGAATATCACTAGCTTGATTTCTAACGTTAAGTTAAGTTAACTCTCTGCTTCATCATAAATTAATATAGAGCTTTCAAAAAGAAATCATATTTGAGTTATATACCTTGAAGCAACATTTAGAATTTGAGATAAAGTTAGCTATTATATTTATGCATCGCTTTTAATATAGAAAATGTAATATTAGTTTTTAAAGATAGTTTAAAGTTTCTCCAATGTGAAGCTTTTATTAGTGTTGGAATCTAAGATAAAAAGATAAATTGAGACTTCCACTCCTAAATTGACCATTAATGAGTAAAATATAAAGCCAATTCAATCAGAACCTGCCATCAAAGGCGCTTTTAAAAGTTTTAATAAGGAAGCATCACATATCAGAAACCAATAAAGCCTTCAAGATTGCCCCTCTTCTTCTGACACCACAAAAAGGACGACCTAATTTATATAGTTATAAGGTCATTGACAATGGAGAACAATGAAGGCCTCAACCAGAAGGCTGATCTGAAATGACCTGAAAGATCCTGTTTTTAAGGAACCGTGGAAGTCTTCTTGCAACTCATCCCAACTCATTCTTAGATATAAAATCCCTCTAATTTAATAACAGTAGTCTAGTTAATCTATCATCTTTGTCTCTATTGACTGCTCTGCTAATTCAACAGCTTCAGTCCAATTGGAACCTTGGCTTGCAGTCTAGAGAACTGATAAGCAAACTTAAGTGGTTTTACTACAGGGGCCCTATGAGATTTACAGTAAAATCATTTATCATGAGTAATAGAGAACAATCTAATCTCAAAAATAGATCTACAATTAGGTCAAAAGTTGTATCCAAAAGATCAACATGTCTCAATATAAAGTGACTCCTTTGCAGCATGAAAGATTATATTTTGCACCCTTTTGAGTTTACTCTACCCTACATTGACCAATCATGGTATTAACTTCAGCATGAAACATTGGTGGAATTATTTATCAGTTATATAATGGTATATACTCTTTGAAAGTCATTACAGCTGTTCCCAAGCCACATATGACCCTTCAAAAATGCGAAATTTGCATTCTTCAGCTCTACTGAAATTAGTAAAACAGGTCCTTGCAACCAAACGTTTTCTAATTTTGTTTATCTGGTCATACATAATATTCTTCAATTGGTAGTAATACACCATCATGAAGTAGCTTGACAGTTAGGACTTACCAAAAACTGGCATTTAATATAATTAATCTACAATGCGCAAACTCAGTTTGTCTAAATCACTATTAGGCCATTGTTGAAAATTGCCAGTTTGATTAATGAAAATTTGTAGCCAGCTTGGTATTCTGGAAAATGGGATCTCCAGTTACCTTGAGGACTAGCTTTGCAAAAATATTATAATCCTCAAATCTTCCTGTATTCAATTACAAAAACAGATTTAAGCCCTTCTCTATTTGCTACAACACCTTTAATATTAATTGGCCTCACTTAGTAGCACTCTTGGGACTGAAGGGCCTAAAGTTTTTATATCTAAGGTCCTCGCAGACCCCAAGGACATTCTGGAAATTTGTTCTAACTCCTGAAGATCCAAGAAAATCATGAAAAAAAATTTATACTGTACTTGCATCCCTATAAAATTAGTTAGGAAATGTAGTTCTATAATGTAAGCTCTGTTTATATGGGGTCCCATTTGAACCAGATTCTTTAACAATGCCCTGTCAGATGTGATGAGCAATTCTAGCACGTTTGCTTAGCACACTGACAAGTGTATCTCTCATCTTGAGCAAATTTTCACAGTATCAAGACCTGATTGAGCAATTGTAAAATCAGCTTCTACAACAACGTGCTTAAATACAAGCTTTGAAGGAACAATCAACCCACAAGGCCTCCGTCACCTCTCTAACTTTCATTGGAGAGAAATTCAAGAGGACTTGGAACAAATAATATCACAAGTGGATTAACTGGATCCTTGAACTATGCATAAAACAAGATTTCTGAGCTTACATCTGTCCCTGATGTTCACTGGATGAACAATACAGAGCTTTGGCAAAAATTAAAAATGTTTGTTTGTTTGTCCACATATAAATCAATATAATAGGTTAATATATAACTATTTGGTTGGTAATTAGTTAACATTTAAAAAAGTTCAGCCGTGTAACTATTATTTTGAGTTCTAATTGTGGGGTTTAAAAGCAGTTGATAGTAATAAAATAGTAAAAATCAATTTTTAACTAAACTGTTTTAATTTCACTAAATATGTAAATTTACAGAATTTCTCACCTGAAAATAAACAAAAAAACAGTAAATGGTAAACAAAAAAATTTAAGGTTAATTTAGAGTAGCAATTTTAATTCTTGACTTCATATTTTTTCAATTTAACTTTATCAATTCATTTCATTCAATTTACTATTTAGTATTAAATAAATTTAGCCAACCAATTGAATCAACTATCATTTAAATTTTTATCTTGCACAATTAATAATTAATTAATTAAAGGTAGTAAATTAAAATAACCACCTACTTCATACCCAGACAATTGATTTATCTAAATCAACCAAATAGATGACAATCACTGAGTTTAGTTTGCAACAATCCAATAAAATCAATATCAACTAGATTAAGATATAAATTAAAAATTAAAAAATAAAAGCTTCTCAACTTTATACTCAAAATCATATGATATATTAATCAAACCAATTAAAATAGATGGAGGCCAGCAAGTTGTATATATGGCTATAACTATAACTATATAAATATTAGTTAAATTAGGTAAATAATTCACTTATCAGCGATCCAGTGCTATACCGCCCCACAAGGGACACTAGTCAATACTTATTATTTACCCCTATTGAAACTAATTTTAAACCTGTTTTGAAAAAAGATTTGCTTTATGTCAAGAGAGCATCACCCTTTCTTGTCACTTACTAGAGTTTGATGAAGGAAGCCATGGACTTTTGAAAAGTGAAGCATATTTACTCTTGTTTGGACAGCACAGCCTGTGATATTGTGACTCCTTTATTTAAAAATAAGTTAAAACCTGGGAACAAGTCTACAATTCCCAAGTTCAGGAATTTGGTAGTAACAATGCTCTAGAGATATAAAACAAGCAACCATGGTGTTGGGGATTCATTTACAATGACCAAATTAACTCAAGATCGAGATTTAGTATCTTGGTCTAATAAGATTGTAAAATCTATGTCGAAGATATCCAATTCTAGGTTGGACCAATGATAAATCCTTTGGAGTTATCAACCTTCTCTGAAGGATAATGTTAAAATATCTGATGAGGCCAAAAATCACATAAGAGGATCGGACTCATCAGATAAGATATTATCAAATTTGGCCATCACAAGTATGGCCTTAATAATCAGAATATTGGTCATCTAATAGGAAAGTTCTTCCCTTAGGTACACCTTGAGAATTCTCATGCATATCTACTAAATCTACCCCTATAAATTTCCCTCATTTCTTAAATAATAAACTACCTCAATTTTGTCTTGAATAGCGTAATTTTGGTCTCTTTTCATAAAAGATTCTGTATTTCCAATTGGAATCAACTATAGCAATGGAACTAATAACTTCGTTGTAATTGAGTCAATCTTTGTTAGAGCCACAGAACTAAAGATCTCGTAGCCTTTGTAGCACCTGCTTATTGAAAATCTCACGAAATTCCAATACTGGTACTCCCTGCCAGGTCTGCTTCTGAGGCTACCTGGTGAAAACATACTTTAACAACCATGAATATGTCTAGCAAAGAAAGCCCCTCTTTCTGAGGAATCAATGAGTATCACCCAATGGGTACTCAAACAGGCAAGAGATGCCTTCCGCTACTACAAATAATCTACAATTTTTTAAGCTTCTATGGACTTGGCCATCAAAATGCTCTGACCAATCTAATTATCAGATTTAAGCCACAAATGTTGAAGAAACCGTCAAAAGTTTGATAAAGGGGAGCTTGATGTTCCTGATGAATTAGCCAACAAAGATATCATTTCTACTTATGCTTCTGCTTATTCTTCTATCTATTTCAATTGATCAATCCCCGGTGTTTTCTATCCTAACTTTGGCTCTGATGCAACCCAGGTGGAAGTCATTGTGCATAAGGTGAAAGTTTTGGCTATTATTGATACAAGATCGCCCATCAATATAATCTTGTCTAAGCTTAAGAAAAAGATAAAATTGGCGCCAGATTTGAACCATTCCCGAGACTATGGAACTGCTGGTCCTTCCTAAACTAAGTCCTTAGAGCTTACTCCTCTCTTTAAATGCGCTTTGGAAAATTGGTTGTGTCAGCCCCTGCTGCAGTATTGGATAACAACTGCTATTACTTGCTCTTGGGAACTAAGTTTCTCATAGATTTCTGATGTGATAATCAGCCTTAAGGACAATTACCTTTCTTATATGGGTACCCAGTACCTTTAATTCTACAAGTTGTTCCCAATAGCGAAGGCAAACTCAAATGACGTGCTTTCTTATTGGAATACCCCACTTCTATCTCTTTTCTTGAATACTTAATATTGGTACCAAGGACTATACTTCCACCTCTATCAGCTTGTGCCTTTGAGGGAATGCCTTTATATTCTAACTCTCCGATTACCATTCCCCCAAAAGCTCAAGTCATTATTGATATGGGTTACAAGTATTTGTACCCGCTGATCATGTATCAGAGATCTTTGGTAATCAAAATCCCTCTCATTTGGAGGCTTTACCCTGCCCTGGTGTCCTTGATCCTTCCTACAATGGGACTGTTTTAGTTCTACTAGCTAATCTCACTTCTCAACCTATGTAATTGAATCGCAATAACCCTATCACCTATGTGCAGCCTAGGCCTATGAGTGAAATCTTATCTGTGTCAGGATGTGGAGATTTGCGTGAATTTGGGCTAGAAGACCTCCCTATTGTTGCTAAAATTGATGTCAAATTTGGGGATTCACTCACTCCAGAACAACAACATGAAGCTGAGGCTCTGATTGAAGGATATGCGGATATATTTGCCTAAGGTTCTGGAGATTTAGGACTAATGAAAGATGTGCAGCATCATATAGTACTAAAAAAAGAAAGATGTGCAGCATCAGGTGAAAACCGGTGATACTCCCCCTATTCAGAGTCGACCATATAGTAAATCTAAAGTGGAAGAGGCTCAGGTCTCATTGGAATTGAAACAGCTCCTTGATGTGGGGCTGTTAACGCCTTCTAAGAGTCCATGGGCTTCTCCTTTACTACTCATTCAAAAAGGATAAGACCATAGAGTGGTTATGGGCTATCATCAGCTTAATGCTGTTACATAAAAGGATTCTTATCCTCTACCTTGAATCAATGATTCATTGAGATTATTGTCTGTGTCACAATACTTCTCAGCTATGGACCTTGCATGTGGCTATTGGCAAATTGACCTGGCTCTGGAAGATCATCAAAAATGTGCTTTAATCTCTAGTGAGGGGTTATTTGAGCCCACTCATATGCCGCAGGGGCTTTGTAATGCCCCTGCTACTTTTCAACGAGCCATGGATGGCTTGCTTAAAGATTGAAACTTTCTTGTGTTTTAGTATATTTAGATGATGTTACTGTGTTTTCTAGCACATTTGTTGTGCATTTGGCTCATTTAAAAGAAGTTTTTGGTTGGATGCGTTGCACTTCGCTAAAGCTAAAACCATCTAAGTGTGCCGTTTTTAAGACTGAGATGGAATTCTCGGGTCATAAAGTTGGTCTTGAGGGGATATTACCCTTATCTTATAAAATATAAGCTATTTTTGGACATGCCTGTTCCTAAAAGCTTGCGTGACATTCAAGTGTTTTTAGGGATGGTTGGTTATTACCAAAAACTTATCCCTCATTTTTTGGTAATTGCAGACCCTTTAATTTACCTGTTGCACAAGGAAGTCCCTTTTTCATGGGAAGAATAAAAGCAGCAAGCCTTCAATCTGTTGCGTCAAGCGTTAATGAGTGCCCCAGTCTTATCCCATCCTGACTTTACCAAACCTTTTATACTATTTACTGATGCCAGTGATATTGCTATTGGAGCAATAATAGCTCAACATGATGCTAACTTAATTGATCACCCCATCGCATATTACAATAAAACCCTTTCCAAGGCCAAATGCAATTATAGCATTACTGAGAGAAAGTGCCTTGCTGTCTTGGCTGTCATCAAGCATTTCCGCCCTTACCTCTATGGCAAGCATTTCACTATAGTCACATATCACGCTTCCTTGAAGTGGTTGCAACAAATGAAGGATCCAGATGGGCGTTTAGCTAGATGGGCTCTAAAGCTCCAAAATTGTGACTTTACTATTCAACATTGCGCTGGCGCTATTCATCAAAACGCTGATAGACTTTCTCGATTGCCTATACTAATGTTATTTTCTGCTGAAGAGGATTGCATCTATGACTTAATTGGTAGACCTGAGCTCTGGTACCGGGAATCTAAGGATGTTATCTCGAAGTTACAATCCTTAACCAAAGATACTCAGGTTAAAAAAGCTTCATTATATAAAAAGTTGGGCTCTAAATGGTGCTTTTTTTTTGGCCTCTGCGAGTCTGACACTATTATGGAGGCCCACCAAACCGTAGGGCTTGGAGCTGTTGCTAAGACCCTACAGTGGTTGAAAACTCATTGTTACTGGGATAACATGCTGGAATCTGTACACAATGTGTTGGAGTCTTGTCTTACGTGCCAACAACAACGTGGTGGAAATCCAATGCTTCAACACAAAATTGTGGGCCCTTCTGAACCTTTCTCTACTATGAGTATCGATGTGGTGGGTCCTCTCCATACTGCCACTTATGGGCATCAATATCTTCTGTTAGCTATCGACCATTTTACTAGGTTTATTGAATCTATCTCAGTCTCCATGGTCACCGCAAAGGCTACGGTGTCCTTTCTTTCCAAGCAAGTTTTCACCAGGCATGGTAGCCTGAAATTCCTGTTATTAGATAATGGGACCAACTTCATTTCTCAGATGGTATCTGAGTTTACTAAGTTAATGGGTACTTATCAGTCATTCACATCCCCATATAATCCTTCTACTAATGGTGCTGTTGAATGAGCAAATGGTACCCTTGTAGCCATTCTTCAAAAGATATCTTCTGTTGACACTAGTAGATGGAATCTCTACTTACCTAGTGCGATGTTATCCTATAGAGTTAGCTACCATTGTATAATTGGAACGTGTCCTTTTAAAGCTTTATATGGTCAGGATCCTATCCTCCCCTCAATTGTACATACACTTGCTTGAGGAAGCTACCCCGCAAACTACTGATTTATCTATGAGGAGACTCCTTGATGAAATCATTCAATTGCAAGCTCTGGCTTCAAGCTCCCTTGCTGCTACCAGCTTAAAGGAGGGAACAAGAACTAACGCTAGTAGACCTACGCTTCCAGAATACCAAGTCAGGTATACGATACTCTTCTATCACCATAAGCTGGGAGGAAGAATTCACAAATTAAACACCTTATGGGCTGTTCCATACCATATTATTTATCATTGGGGTATTGAATACTCCATTGCCTCTGTTGTTACTAGTACTGTTATCAATAGAGTGCATAGTAGATTTTTGCGTAAGTATGTGCCCCCTAAGCAAGATCTTGAGGGGGGCATTGTTGGGGATCCATCCATGATGACCAAATTTACTTCAGATCAAGATTTGATATCTTGTCTAATAAGATTGTAAAATCTACATTGGAAATATCCAATTCTAGGATAGACCAATGATCAACCCTTCAGAGATATCAACCTTCTCTGAAGGATGATGTTAAGATAACTGATGAGGCCAAAAATCATATAAGAGGATCGGACTCATCAAATAAGAATATTATCAAATCTGGCCATCACAAGTATGGTCTTAATAATCAGAATATTGGTCATCTAATAGGAAAGTTCTTCCCTTAGGTGCACCTCAAAAATTCTCACAAATATCTACTAAATCTACACCTATAAATATCCCTCATTTCAAAATAATAAACTACCTCAATTTTAATCTTGAATAGCATAATTTTGGTCTCTTTTTATACAAAATTCTGTATTTTCGATTGGCATCAACTATAGCAATGGAACTAATAACTTCATTGCAATTGAGTCGATCTTTGTTAGAGCCACAGAACTAATAATTTCATAGCCTTCGTAGCACCTGCTTATCATGATTTCTCACAAAATTCCAATAGATGGCTATACGCTTAACAAAAAGAGAATGTCTCATGGAGTTGACCAAGAAGTTCTATGCTCAAGTAAAGCCTTTGGTTACCACAAACCAAAGTATGCTAGACAATGCTATAACTGCTATGATCTCTGCCTTGGGATCATACCTTAAGATCCAAATACATATTATTGGGCACAAGAGTAGCTTCACTTGTATCATAGAAATTAAAGAAGAACTTATTAGGATTCCAGTTATTACTTTGAGTCCAAAGACCTCTTTTTCTTCCTTGCTAGTCTTATATTCACTTTACTAAACTCTAGAAAAATCAAAAAACTCGATGCCTTTATTTAAATTTAGATTTTAACTTTATTGCGAGGAAGGCTGACCAGGGGACATACACTTCTGAATGTCAACCTGAAAGAGACAAAACTTAGTAACATGGAAGGCACCCCAGAGAAGCGATGCTATCTCTTGTTGCCAGCTGAAACGCCACTTATGGGGAGGGTAGGGAACGTGTGAATGGGCCATAGCCACAATTGAACACGTGTGGAGGAAAGGGTCTGATTTGATGAACCAAACTGGGAACCAGGAGGAGACCAGCTGTCAGCGATGTGGTGGGAGGTATCCAAACATCCACGCCTGAAAGTGGTCCACCAAATGAGACTGGAATCTGTGGACAGCTTTTGGGAGGGTGGGAGTGGAGCCTGTGATGGCATCCACAAAAATCGTGTGGATAGTCCACATGGCTATTGAAACCACCAGAGCACGGAGGAAGGGGTGGAAGGGGGAGGACAATGATAAAGCAAACATATCTCTTGACAGGCTGAAGGGATGTGTTTGATCCTGGCCATGCAGACGTTGGACTTCGCGCCATATTACTTTGGAGGTAGGACACTTCTCCAGGCGGTGGAACAGCGTTCCATACTGGCCACACACGATTCAGGATGAGTGTAAAGCATTAGAGCGCTCAGCTATACGGTACAACCGCCTCAGGCAGCGCCACACATGGGAATGGATTTGAGGCTGCAACAGAGGATGGCGTGCGTATTTCCAGATAGTTTTTTGGGTCTCAATAGAGTAAGGGATGTCCATCATGTCCAGGTAGTCCACCCTGGATAGGACATGGGGCCGTGTGGGGATCACGCCATCATGGATGGGTAGCCCCTGTACCTCTTGTGAGAACTGGGGTGAGGGGCGGCCTCTTCAGGTTGTATGTCCACTAGTACAAATTCTACACTCAGCGCTCCGCATGGAGAGGAGGATTTGTTTGTAGTGAGTTTTAGTACCGTGAGGACCTGTGGCCAATGGGTGTGAAGCCAGGTAGTTCATCAGGGAATGGGGGCTCGATGGATTGTTGAGGCCCAAGGCGTGGGAGAAGTTGGAGTGGGCCACGCGGGACCAGTGTTGGGAGGTGAGCGTAGGGGCGGTGACGGCCGCAATCCAGGTACCCAAGATCTTGGCCGCATGGGCTCTGAAGTCAAGCAGGTCCATGCCACCATGCTGATGAGGGCCAATCATGACCTCTAACCGTACTGGTGGAGGGCAACCTGACCATAGCCATCCTTGCAGCAGGGCATGCAAAGTTTTGAAGAAGCATGGGGAGAAGGGGATGGCGTGGGCTCCAAATCAGACTTTGGAGAGGAGCATAGAGTTGGCCAAAACGACCCTGCCAGTAAGGGAAACAGGGTGGGCTCTAAGGGATGCGATGCGCTTCATCATGTTGTCTAGAATACAACTCTCCATTACTGCTGATGCATATCCGCCTGCCTCCACCCACACGCCCAGATGGCGGACAGGCCCTATGGTAGGGCGTGGCACAAAGGGGAGCACCAGTGGGGCGGTGTGGGGTGAGCTGGGAGGGTGAGCGCGTGTGCGAGCAGATGGGCTGGGCTGAGAGCTGGTTGCAGGGGCCCAGCAGTTATGATACCAACCAAGGAGGATGACTTCAGTTTTGGAGGCATTCAGTGCAGCGTTACTTACCTGGGAATACTCCTGGATGAGGGCTTCAAGTGCGCGTGCATCTTTATTATTAGACACCCCAACCACACAGTCATCTGCAAATGCCATCATCTTGACTGGGGCTTGGCCTGGCACATGGACCCCGGTGAGTTGAGCATTTGCATTTCAAAGTAGTGGGTCAAGGCTGAATTTGCATAAGAGTGGGCTAAGGGGGTCTCCTTGTCGCAAGCCTCTTTGAGGGCGGACTACTTCCGTTAGGAAGCCAGGGCCACATACTGCCATAGTTGCAGATTCCATGAGCAGCATCACCCAGTTGATGAAGCGAGGGGGTAAGCGAAATTTGATGGAGGCAGGCCCTGAGGTATTCCCACTTACTCTATCATAGGCCTTTTGTTGGTCCAAGAATGCAAGTGCCCCAGAGGCTGTGGACTGGCATGCGTTGGCCACAGAGTGCATGTTGTCCCAAAGCAACCTTCTGGGTATGAAACCAAGTTGTTCTGGGGAGATGGTGGCAGATGCTACAATCCCTAAATGGTTAGCCATGATTTTGGTTAAAATTTTTTATCCGTGTTAGTTAAAGAAAATGGGGCGCCAGTTGGCTAAGTCTAGCTTGTCCCCTTTCTTGAGGAGTGTGACGGTGAAGGCCTTTTGTCCTCCTGGCAGGAGGCGCGTTTCCAAAAGGCTCTGGTTAAGTGAGGCCAGCAGTAGTGGGGATATATATTTGAAGTACTTTTTGTAGAATTCATATGGAATGCCATCTGGGCCTGGGCATTTTTGGTTTTTGTGCACTGCAAATGGCTGTCCATAATTCGTTTGGAGTAATCAAATTCATTATTTCTGGGTATCAGAAAATGGTGCAGATGTGGGCTCAGTTGACAAATTCCGCCACTTCGACCAGCTGAATTGGATCAGATTGGTACAACTTGAAGTAATACTTTTTTGTTTTGATTGCCACTTCAGCTGGTGTATCCACAATGGAATCATCCGATCTTTGCACCTGTGTGCAGGCCACACTCTGGCGTGGTGTGAGATATTTTTAAAAAAATGTGCGGTGCACTTGTTGCCCTTTTGTGATGCGTTTGGCCCTGTACTGAACACAAACCCAGTGTTTGTGTTGCCTTTCAAGCGCGCTAAGGTGGGCAGCTGCCTCCGCCCACTTCCAGCCCCATGCAGAGCTGTATCCTGTAGCCAGGATATTGGACTCCAGGTGTGCCAACTCTGCCAGAGCGTGCGAAATGACAGCTGATGTGGCTCATGAGCATCTGGAGGAGAGGTGGCGAGAGTGGCGGATGGTAACATCTTTGAAAGTTGCCCATGTGGAAATGGGGTCCGCGCAAAATGGTGCAACAAACTCTTTTGCCAAAGTTGCTGATTCCACCCATGCAGAAAATCCTGGTGATGTGAGCTCGGAGGTGCGGATTTTGAACTAATGTGGGGCCTTAGCAGCTGTGACAGGTAGGTGGTAGGTTATTGAGACCAGTCAATGGTCGGAGAATTCTATTTTTGTTGTTTTAAAGTGGGATATGTGGGGTTGGAATTTAGCCGGTGTAAGGATAAGGTTGATGTGGGACATGGACCTTAATTGGCCGTTGTGGATGTAGGGGCGCATCATGTTGTCAAACAGTGGGGCTTGCCATGGCAGCGCATCCATTAGCCCAAGGGTGGCCTTTAGAACACGCAGTTCTACGTGACCCTGTGGGGCGTGGGGTGAGGGAGGCCACCGGTCTGTTGGAGTGTTTAGCCAACAGTTCATATCGCTGACTATGAAAGGGTCTGGGGGTAGCGGGAGGGATTTGACCAATGAGAAAAATTCCTGACACTCTCGTGCACTGTTTGGGGCATAGATGTTGATGATAGCGTGTACCATGTCAGCCCACGAGAAGGTGACAACGAGGACTTAGCCATAGAGGAAAGTTTCTGACGATAGAAATTTGACAAAATTATTTTTCTGAATTAGCACCCCACAGTGCTCTGACCAAAAGGATAAGGATGGGAGGAGCATTGTTTTCCAAGCTTCCTCGGAACCTCATGGACAGTGGGACTCCTGGATGGCCAGGATATCCACGGGTAAATTTTGTTGTAAAAAACTCAGTTTCCTAGCCCGGGATGGGGAGGCCTTGAGTCCAGCGATATTCAACGTCCCTAATGTGAAGGTTTCCCCCATTGCACCTTAGGTGTGAGGGGTGGGCACCTGGGCCCACTAGCCTCCTCTAGATCCCCGCGGGCCTTCACAGCAGCATGGGTGTTAGCAGCAACGCTATCAGGATTTTTGTTATTTTTTGCAGAAATAGTTGCATTGGCTTTGGCCTTCACTTTTGTATCCCCGACGTCAGACAAATTTTTTACGGTGGTATGAGTTCAGTGTACCGTTGAGTGGGTCAAAAAAAATTTTCAGTTGGGATGGGCCCCAAGTCAGTTTCAACCAGAGCTTGGGTGCAACGATTGGGTGAGATTGAGTCCCCCATTGGATCCTCAGATTGAGTGGCCCAATCAGCATGGGCTTCCCAATCTGATTGGTTGATGGATTCCCAAGTTGCTTCTGCCACAAAGGTTCTAATGTCCTCCTGGCGTTGGGAGTGTGGGATAGTGGTGGAGGCTTTGGGCGCTTCCTTGGCCGCGGCCCTGCGGGCCTGCTTGGCCTTCTTCCGCTCTTGTGGGGAGATAGGCTTTACCAGTAGGTAGCAGCCTTGTGCTCCACATGGGAAAGCCTCTTTGGTGCTTGCGGTTGGTTTGTAGTGCGCCTCTCCGCTGGCCATAGCTGCTGAGGGGTGCTCTTGGAATGTGACGCCCTCCTTGGTGAGGGATGCATGCGCCTTATGGCTGAAGCGTCACAGTGGGTGCAGATGGGGGGCGCGCTGTCCATGGTCACCCGGAATGGGTGGGTGGTATGCCCTGCAATATCAATAAAAGCGGAGTGTTGGATCTGGGTTAGGTCCTTCACGATTTCCTCAGTTGGGGTCAGAACTGCGATGGCTTTACCAGTGCACAGATGTGGCATCAGCGTGAAGCATTGCATTTTAAAAGATTGTATTTCTCTGTATACAGCGAGACCATCTTTCAGGTGTTGTTCCAAAATGTCACGTTTTACTGTAGTAGGCAAAAAGTCAAACGTGAGGAAAATATGGTTTGATTTCATCCATATGGTGCATTTGGTTTCAATGACCCATTTCCCTTCGGGGAGGTTGACCACTATGCACACCGCAGCAGCCTTGTCTGCTGCCTCTTTGTTTTTGAAACCTAGGTCCAGCCAACCATGTGACATGGAGTGAGGTGTGACATACACCATGGTCGGGAAAAAGGTGTGCACATCTTCACAAAATTTTTCCCATAAGGCCATTTGTTGGATGTCCAGAAACATGCGGACTCCATATTCTATTTTATTTATTTGAGGTAAGCCGACCGGGGGATGTACATTACCAAAATAGAGAAAGAAAGTATCGACATGAAACCTGAGCAGGGTCAACTCTGTTGTAGAAAGTTTTTTCACCTCCGGATCAGGACTCGGATTTTTCTGGTTACATCATGGGTAAGGTTTTCGTGTTATTATATCTACTAACCGCCAATAGTTTCCTTCGGCTGGCACCCCGATCGATGTGCAAAGGGCAGGAATCAAACCTGCAACCTTCAGGTGGTAGCCATACGCCCTACTGACTCGCCTTCCACCCCTTGCGGACTCCATATTCTACTGATTAAAGTGGCTGGGAGTGTGGCGTGTTGATTTACTGGTTGCATCATGCTTGCCATGTGAGGTTTTCTGGGGAAACAGTGACCGCCAGTTTTTAAAATTTTCGTCTATTCCAACGGTTTCTCTGGGGCGTTTT
Source organism: Massospora cicadina (assembly GCA_022478985.1). Classification (NCBI taxonomy): domain Eukaryota; kingdom Fungi; phylum Entomophthoromycota; class Entomophthoromycetes; order Entomophthorales; family Entomophthoraceae; genus Massospora; species Massospora cicadina. The sequence continues at coordinate 33,440 of JAKSZP010000358.1, read as the reverse complement.
TGAACATTTGAGGCCGCGGGCCTTCCACCTGCTTCTCTTACCTTACTTTCCCAACTGCTCCCTGACATGGGCGCAGACTAATCTCCTCTGTGAGATTATCAAACTAGATTCAGACTTGAATTGAATAGGTTGCAAAATGTGATTGCAATGAGAAAGAAAAGTAACTTGATGCCTTTATTATAATGTATTTCATCATTAAACTAAGAACTGTTGAAGAGAGTTGATGAGCAGTCAGGAAAAAGGCATTTAGCATGAAGAACAAGCCAATCCATGCTGAAATCCTTGTACCACCTCAAGAGCCCTTTCCAACTCCTGATGAGTTTAATGCTGCTGTGTATAGGGGGGACAAGTTGTTACTAGTTGATAATAAAGAATCTGATACTGCTTACTTTTCTTCAGATGAATCTTCTATGTTTCTTACCTTGACCTCTCATTTGGGAGCTTGGTATCACAAGTTTTCTGCATTAGTTCAATAAGTTTCTATTCATTCCTAAATTGACAGTGGATCGCCCATGAGTGTCATCTTGTTAAAAATTGATGAAATACATCACGATCTCTCCTGATCTACCCCACTATTTGGAGTATTAGATGACAAGACCACAATGTACTTGGTTTATTGCGGCCTACTCCCTGTGACCTATCCATTTCAGCAACTTGTTGCAGAATACCTTATAGTTGCCCTAAATAACCCCATTTATAACATCCTACTTTGACCCAGTTTCTCTGCATCCACTCTGCCATCTTACACTTTTAAAGCGGGTCCTTATCCCTTTTGGGGTATAGGATCCCTACAGTATTTGAGATTTTTTGAGATTCCAAGTCTGATGGCAAATCTTAGTCCTGCCACTTAGAGAATGAAAATTATATTGATGAGATTGAAAGCCCTTTTAGGGACTCTTTGGTTTGGACACCGCCTCCTGTGGTAGATGGACAAGAGGAAATGTCTATCACTTACAATATTAACCACTATACCGCCAAAATCCTAGGTCATAATTAACACCAGGACACATGTCTATATCCCTCACCAACACTTACTAATGATATGAGGCGTGGATAACCCATCCTTTAAAGAAGTTTACCTTGCCACAGGATTTAAGTTTTTCGCTTATTATGGGCCCACTTGTTGTTGCTGAAAATCAACCAATAAAACTAGGACCGTGGGCCCAATACTCAAGCCTTTATGTTTGCTTAATGCCTATAGAAACAATTGATTATGTGCGTAAACTTGTGAGTCTACAGGATTTTGGGTTAGAACAAACTCCTTTGGTAGATTTGATAAATGCATCTATTGGGCGCAAGTTAACCTTTGAACAATGGAGCTGAATTGAACAATTTCTAGAGGTATACTACAGCCTAGGTAACCTTCACCTATGACTTTGGGAGGATAAATGGCTTCCTGCATAATGTTAATACTGAAGATGCTAAACATATTTAATCCATCCTTATAGGAAGAGCAAGGTTGAAAAAGCTCATGTGATTATTGAGATCAAACAGTTTTAGAAGCTGGATTGCTGGTGCCTTCCCGTAAATCTTTGGCCTCTCCCCACTTGATAGTTTATAAAAAAGGTAGCCATAAGGTGGTGATGAACTATCAAAATGTAAACTCTATTACTAAAAAGGGATGGCTATTTATTTCCCCAGATTAATGACTACATACACTTTCTTGATGGGTCCTAATATTTTCCTGCAATGGATCTTTCCATAAGATACTGGAAAGTTTCGTTAGCACCCAAAGGTCAATTAAAGTGCGCTCTGATTTCTAATGAAAGATAATGTAAGCCAACCAGGATGCTAAAGGTCTCTGTAACACTCATGTCACGTTCCAATGCATTATGGACGGGATCATGTTAGACTCAAATTGTCATGTATTATTGTCTATCATAATAATATTACTGTATTTCGAGAATAAACAATGGCTATTTGGAGCCCAATTAGTTAGTCTTTAATCGCCTTCAGAAAGCTCTATTAAGCTCAAGCTACAAAATGTATTTTTTCATAATTGATAACGCTTTCCTAAAAACAAGGTTTTTTTAGGGATTAAATTAGTCCTGATAAAGTCGTAGCAATTGAGAAAATGTCATGCTATAAAGTTTCAGAATATCCAACTATTCCTAGTCATGGTGGTATGTTATCACCAGTTTATCCTTAGTTCACTAACTTAACCAACCTATTTTCTATCTTCAGCAGTAAGATGTTCCCTTTGACTTGCGACCTGAGCAGGGACAGGACTTAATATGTTGAGTACCGTCCTCATTAAAAAGACTATTCTAGTTTATTCTCAGTTTAATAATCCATTACTGTTGTTCAAATATACTAGCAATGTGGCTGTTTAAGTTATTTTAGCGCAACACTATGAATACCATTTGCCCCTCTGTGTCATAATACAGTAAGAATTTGATCAAGGCAAAAAGTAACTAAAGTTTTACCAAAAGAAAAAGCCTAGGTGTGCTACTTGTTATTAAACTTTCACCCATAGTTATATGGAACTCACTATACGCTCATCACTGACCATGCCTCACTCCAATGGTTACAACAAATGAAGGACCCTGACAGACAATTGCAAGATAATCACTATGATTTTAAGATCACAATTTTTACAATATCTTTGTGTGGGACGATCCATTAAAATGCTGATTGTCTCTCAAAAATGATGATGCTAGCCATTTTAACGCCTATAGATCACTAATTGTGCTTTTTAATTTGAAAACCTAGAATATGGTATTAGATACATGAGAAACTCAAGATGAGATGCTTGATATGACTAAGGCACCCATATTTAGGAGTGGATGCTATATAGGATAGTTAAAGTAATGTTCTTCCTCTACATATGACCTTCTTCCAATACCAACGTCATCCTTAAATAACAATAAACTGTGGGATAAGGAGCAGTGAAGAAGACTCACAAGTGATTGAGAGAACGGTATCTAAATCATATGGTAGAGACCATCCAACAAGATTATAGACCAGCTTACCTTGTCATACACAGGATCAGGCCAACCCATATTATCAACCTCAAATGGCGGCTCCTCTAAGCCTCTTCGTTATTGTCATTATTGATGTATGGGATCCTTGCTCACCAGTTTACATGGGTATAAGTATAGCCTATATACTTGAGACCACTTTGTAGGAATCCAGCCAATTTTTGCTCGCTGGTGCTTGACGCCTGCTGGATTCCACAAGGTTTTATAAAAATTAGATTCTTATAAATTATATAATAAGTGCAATAAAGGTGAAAAATGACCCCCCTGACATCCGACCATCCAGTATTTAAAGTATTTTGAGGGTTGAAGGGAATTTGAGGATATGTTCAGAATAGCTTAGCCTAGTCCAAATTGGATAATATGGGGGAATAATGTATCAAACTCGTGTGCTCACTTCAGGGTAGCGAATGATGGAAGGGGAATTCTGATTTGCTAAAATGTACCCATGAGGTAATGATTTTATGAACTTCAGCCAATCCCCATCCAAGAAACTTCTTTCACCTTGGGGGACCCCTGCCAAGCCTATAAAAGGGGTGTCCCTGTGTAGGAGCTTTGAAGAATTTTGTGGTGGTTGGGGGAGTGCCTTCCAATGATCGCCCCAAGGTCCGTGGTGAGGTCAGAGTAATCTGAACCTTCAATTTTTAGTTAGTGCCTATACTGGTTTCGAACAGGTGTTACCCCAATTAATGGGGTTCCACCAAGAATCAGCCAGGGTCTTTTTCTGATCTCATTTTATTATTATTGAAAATAGCTCTTATTAACATTAGATAATTGCAAATGTCCAACATTTCCCCTTTTTGGCTGAATTTAACCTAAAACATTCTTACTTTTCAGCTGTGAGAGCAAACGTCTGACATCACTCCCCTCAAGAATGTTGGGGAGAGAATAAGGTCAAAGGAAATGGCCATGTATGCGATTGATGTTAATACCTGTAGCTAAAGATTTAATAGAGTACTCATTTACTCTATTGTAAGTGATGGTGAAGGGATCATCCCATATTGATCCAAGCTTACCGCTTCTAGGAGTGATGCAGCTATATTAGTAAAATACCATATCAAGGCACTTGGAATGTAGTCAGGGGGGTTCAGAGCTCATTAGCAGCCTACCCTTCTTTAGTCACCATTTTAACTAAATTTAGTCATAGCCTCAGATTGGAGTTAAATGATGTGCTGAGCTAGTCTGCACATATTTCTCAGGTTCCTCAACTCTAGAGGAGAATACATCTTTAACCAAAAGAGAAGGCATACCAAGTTCCCGCTTATACAAGACTCAGAATGGGGACATTTTTAAGATCTGAAGTTACCTGATCTGGTAAGCCATAATGACACTGGGTAATAATTGATCCCAGTGAAGTGGATCAGAAGAGGCCATTTTGCGTAGGATGGATACCAAGGTTCAACTGGCTCTCTCCACAGTCCCATTGGTAGATGGATTGTACGGAGCTGAGAAAAGTGTTAAGCCCCCATGGAGGTGGCCAGGATTTTACTACTCTGGAGGTGAAGTTTTTTCCATTATTGCAGAGTAATACTTGAGGACAGTCATGTAAGGGAAAATACTGATATAAGAAGGTGGCTGTGACCTTGGCCATTTTAGCCAGAAGAGCTACGGCTTCCACCCACTTAGTGAAATGGTCAATGTCTACCAGGATAAATAAGTTGCCACTAGTAGTCTGAGGGAGAGGGCCAACTACATCCAGACTAATGGTGTGGAAAGGTTGTTGAGGGGTGGTTGGTTGATAATGATATCTATTCTTGAAGCTGGACTGCTTCTTACAATTAAGGCAGGCCTCCAAGACATCAACAATAGATTCCATCATTCCATCCCAATAAAACCGATCCTTAATCCACTCATAAATTTTATTGGCCCTCCACGACCTAGGAGTGGGGTGTGCTTCTAGGATAGCAGGTACACGTTCTGAGGGCTGAAGATAAAGCAGCCATTTTGTCCCCACCTGCCTATACAACTTCCCGTTATCCACTTTAGTTTTATGGGAGTGTCAGGATAACATTTTCTGTACAGAATCATCCTCATCTTCCCAGTCATTGGGGGTCATTAAGAGGTCGTGTAGCCTCTACGCCTCACTATTATCCAAGTGAAAGACTGGTAGCCAAGTCAACCCATCAGCATTCATGTGATGGGTTCCCGCATAGTGTTTGATCTTCATATCATAAGGCTGGAGCTTTAGAGCCCAGCGAGCTAACCGGCCAGTAGGATCTTTCAAGTTCTGTAACCATTTTAGGGATGCGTGGTTAGTAACCACAGTGAAGGTAATTCCATATAGGAAAAGGCAGTAATGCTTTACAGCTAACAGAAAAACAAGACACTCTTTCTCTTTTACACTGTAGTTGCGTATAGCCTTTGAAAGCATCTTTTAAAGTAGGATACAGGATGATCTACACCATTTTCATCCAATTGGGCTAAGATGGCCCCAATGGCATAGTCTGAAGCGTCAGTGAATAAGATGAAGGGTTTATTATAATCTGGGTGCCGTAGGATAGGGCGTTGTTGCAGTAGTTAATTCAGCGTCTCAAAAGCAGCCTTCTGTTCTGCACCCCACTCAAAAAGAGTGTCCTTGGTTAGCAGGCGGACAAGAGGCTCGCTGAGTTGTGCAAACTTAGGGATGAATTTATGGTAATATCCCATCATCCCTAGAAATACATCTATCCCATAGATTTTTAGGGGGGCGGTATTTTTGAGATGGCTTCAACTTTATCTTGTTTTGGTTGAATTCCTTTTTGAGAAATAAAATGGCTAAAGAAATCCAGTTTCTTTTGAACGAAAGTACATTTGGAGGGCTTTAACTTGATATTTGACTTATGTAGTTGTTAAAACACCTCCTTCAGGTGATCAAGATGCTCGTTGAAAGTTTTTGAAAATACTGTGATGTCATCGAGGTAGACAATGAAGAAACTTAACTTCAAGTACTGCATGATATGGTCCATCGCACGCTGGAAAGTTGCAGGTGCATTGCAAAACCCTTGAGGTAATCAGGTTGGTTGGAAGAGACCCTCACTACAAATGAGAGCACATTTCTCATGGTCCTCAGGAGAGAGATCCATTTGCCAAGAGCTTCTAACTAAGTTCATGGCAGAAAATAAATTAGAGCCAGAGAGTTAGGCCAAGGCGTCGTCAATGTGAGGGAAAGGATAGCTATCATTTTTCATGAGGTTATTTGACTTACAATAGTCCATGACTATCTGATGGCCTCCGGTCTTTTTTTGATTAACAAAAGTGGAGAAGACCAAGAGCTTTGTAAAGGAACTAGAAACCCCGCGTCTAGTAACTGCTGAAGCTCTTCATCATTTCTGCTCTTCCACTTTTGATTTGCGGTAAGGTTTTGACCAAATGGGATGTGCATTACCCACATCAATGGAGTGGCACCAGCCCTTCATGTGGCCATTGTTGTTATTTGATTTGGATAATATATTACTATAGTCGTTGATAAGAGTGTGAACTTTTTCAAGATCATCTGGGGTCAGGTTGTCCGAGATATGGACGTTGGGTAAGGTACACACCAGGTCATCCGTTGGCAGGCCCATATCCATCATGGAATTAATGGAGTGAAACTGTTCAATGTTGTCCAAAGGGACTAACAAGCCTCTGCCAATCTCCTGGTGTTTTTTTACAATTATGTTCTTTGAGGCGATGTTCTCCGATAGCAAAGTAATGGGCCTTTGGTAAGCTGGGCCAATAATGCCAGGAAATACCCGAGGCTTCAATGGACTAACACCCTCAATACTAACGAGGTGCAACAAACAGTGGCATGGGATTTTGAGCGTGACTTTTGTGTCAACCACTCATTGTTCACCAGGCATAATCACGACCTCTTCTGCAGCATAAAAAGGGATACCTTCCCTAGCATCCACTGATTCAGGAAATGTCTTTGTGTTGCTCCCAGAAGTGGTATAAGACAAAGGTATTTCTGCGAGGATTATTCAACCAGGCCTGAGTATTCATGCTTACTAGATTCTTTATCGGATAAGACTAATGGGAATTCATAGTAGAGTAATGAGAGGTATCCTTGCTTCAGGTTGATTTTCCCTCATACTCAATTAAAAATTGAGTGCCGATGAGCATATCATACACGTTGTTATCTTTAGTCACAGAAGGGGCTGATAAAATAAATTTCCCAAATCGAATGGAAGGGAAGAATATGCCCCAATAGCACGGGTATTGTTGGAACCAGCGGTTCCAATTAGTGCGTGTACTCCAAGTCAGGCGCTAGTTTTATCTTCTTAATAAGCTTAGTGGAGATCACATTGACTGGGGAGCCAGTGTTCAGGATAGCCAATATTTGGACCTTTTGAATGACTACTTCAACCTTAGTGAGCGTTCCTCAAAAGTTAGGCGACAAAGGTAAGACCTCCTTGAGATGTAAGGTGGAGGTGAGTTTTTTAGCAGTCTCATGGTAGTTATTCATGATGGATCTTATGGGATGAACACGCTGAAGAGGTCGAATCTATGCCAGCTGATAATTGGTCACCATCGCTGGAAGTGTCAATCACTTTTGGACAACCTAGAATTTTACTGAGGCACGTTTCCTCAGGTATGGTGGTCTCTTATACTCCTTTAGCGTTCAAATGATCAGGAACCTCTACAGGAGCTCCCAATATATAGTAACCAACATCATCATAACCTCCCTCAGATTCGTCCCCAAGGGTATTCTCAACAATTGGCAAGGCCGCGATGGAGGTAGGAGAGATGGGCACATGAGATTGAATTAGCCTTAGGACACGCTTTTACCAGCTTAGCTGGAGGAGTAGGCACATCAGCTTTATTGAGCTTGTGCGGATGGATGGTTGTTACTATCTTACAGTAAATTGATTTATACAAAGGAGTGATAATATTTTTAAGTTGCATGGAGGGAGCAGGTTTTGTAGGGAGAATAGGCACAGGAGGGCTTACTCCCAACTGATCAACTGGCGGTAGCTCATCAATAGTGAGAGCTGGAGTGTTCACCTCAACTTCCTTGGTTGTTGCACATTAATGGAAATTGGCAACATCCACTAAAGCATCCTTTAGATCACGGATATTTTTGAAACGGCATTTCATTGAGATAATATGCCTGGCTAGAGAGGGCTGAGAAGCTAACCCAGTTAACAGGGCGGCGATAGCATCATCAAGGGTGAGCATGTTAGAGGTCATTTTCCTTTGCGCAGCGAGGTAAAATCGTTCAGCAAAGATAAGGAGTGGTTCACCCTCATACATGCTAAGGCGCATTAAGGCCTGTTTTTCCCTTATTAGACTCTGCTTTGATCTGAATTCAGCCAAAAGAGCCTCCTTCACCTCTGCCAAAGTATGCGAAGGGCCCAGGTAAAGCATGATCCTCTCTTGCACTAGGCGGCTTAAATAAGGAAGGATGTGTTGAACTTTTTGTTTATCAGTTTTGCCATGCATGGCAACTTCATAAACGTACAAGAAAATAACAATACTTCCTTCGCCAGGGGTGTATTTGTCTTTTAGAGGGAATTTTAAAGGGCGCTGATCCAGCTCTTCAAGACGGGTAAAGGCGCTGGCAAAATGCTTCTCAAGAGCAATGATTCTGGTTTTACAGGGATCCCCTGTAGTGAGCACCATTTTGTAGGAATCCAGCTGATTCTTGCTCTCTAGAGCTATGACTCCTGCTGGATTACACAAGGTTTCATAAAAATTTAAATATAAAGAGCTAATAAAAAAGATTTTTATAAATTATATAATAAGCGCAATAAAGGTGAAATTTGACCCCCCTTGACGTCTGACCATCCAGTATTTAAAGTATTTTTAAAGTCGAGGGGAATTCAAGGATATGTTTGGAATAGCTTAGCAAAGTCCAAATTAGGTAATATGGGGAATAATTTATTAAACTTGGGTATTCACTTCAGGGTAGCGAATGATGGAAGGGGAATTCTGATTTGCTAAAATGTACCCATGAGGTAATGATTTTATGAACTTCAGCCAATCCCATCCAAGAAATTTCTTTTACCTTGGGGGACCCCCGCCAAGCCTATAAAAGGGGGGTTCCCGCATAGGCGCTTTAAAGGACTTTGTGGTGGTTGGGGGAGTGCCTTCCAATGATCGCCCCAAGGTCCGTGGTGAGGTCAGAGTAATTTGACCAGCCAATTTTACACCTAGTGCCCATACAGGTTTCTAACAGGTGTTACCCCAATTAATGGGGTTCCACCAAGAATCAGCCAGGGTCCTTTTCTGATCTCATTTTATTATTATTGAAAATAGCTCTTAGTAACATTAGATAATTGCAAATTTCCAACCTTTCCCCTTTTTGGCTGAATTTAACCTAAAACATTCTTACTTCACATCTGTGGGGGCAAATGTCTGAAACAATTAAATAAATGGGTCAAGATGATCTTTATTCTAGCTTAAGCTGTGAAGTTAACAGCTTTATGTCTCTTTAGATACATCTTCTTTCAGCATTTATGTCCACAGACTATACTCTCAGACAATAGACTCAACTTCACCTCTCAGATAGTCCAGAAACTTTGATAATTAGTACTAATTGAAGTTCTGCCTCCTCAAATCCATCTACTCATGGAATGGTAGAATGCTCTAATGGGACCTTAGATACTATATTGAAAAAGATGGCCACATCTGATTATATGAGATTGAGCCACTATCTGACAAGCGTTCTATTAGCTTTCAGATAAGTTATTAATGTATAACCAAGATGTCACTTTTCAAACCCTATATGGATGTATCCTTGGCCCTAAGTAGAGTTCACTCCTTAGTGAATTCCTTGGTGCCTTAGAACTCCAAACTAATGATGAGGGCCCTAGTGAAATAAATTATTCGACTATAAACTTTTCTACCCAGGATATTATCTCATTTATCACTAAGAAAACATCTTTCCAACACTAGCCAATCCTCCTTATTGACTTTTTAACTATGAGACTTTGTCCTATTCTATTGCCATTGACTTAGCAGTCGATAGAAAAGACTCAACGTCCTATGGTGAGGGGTCCACTATGCCATACCTACGGTAAATTCTGAGTAATCAATTGCATATGTTATCCAAGAATAGTAATTAACCAAGTACATGGACAATTCTTATGGTCATATATCCCTCCACAGAATCTTAAGGGTGGCATTATTGGTACTTAAAATTTAAACAAACAAAATCACCACTCATGAATCGAATATTGATAAGAAAATTATTAATGCTATCAAGCAGAACCTGTCATTGAAGACGCATTAGAGAATCTATTTAGGAATCATCATACATGTAGGAGCTGATGGATATGCCTTCAAATTTGCTGCAGCTTCCTCAACATGAAAAGAATACTCCAATTAATGTAATCATGAGGTCATTGCCAACAGAGAATAATAAAGGCCTCAACTTGGCAGTTGATTTGGAATAATATGGAAGATTCTGATAATAAGAAACCGTAATTGTCCTCTTAAACGCTTCCTGAGTCGCCCCATAAATATTTATTCCTTTTAAATTATTAAAATAATCTGTTTTAGTAATATTTGTCTTCTTTGATAATCCCACTTAATAATAGCTTTGAGTCTCATTAAAACTTAGGCTTACAGTCTAAAAAGCTGATTTGCTAAAAATAAGATATGTGCGTTATGCATTAAACTTTAGTGTGTTTTATTAGGAGCTAAAACTATAGTACCTTAGGCTCACATAGTGAAGCTTAACAATTACTCACTTTGAAACATTCTTAGCCTTTTATAAGTCAACCTTGATTGAGCTATTAAAACTAAAAATATGTTTTGGAGCGTTGTTTGGTCTTTGATGTCACAACCATATCTAGATTAGACACTTTTAAAAAAGGTACTCTGTAAAGGTATTAGGTGCAATGAATACTAATTTTACTATCTTTTAAGGATATAAGCTATTAATCATGTTAAAAAAGCTCTTTTCTTTTAAGGGTACAGCTATATATTGCTTTTTGATAGAGTAACTGTATATCTTATGGTATAAATCTTTTTTTATTTATTTGAGGATGGCCACCAGGGGACAGACACATCTGATATGTAGGGAAGAGGAAAACGGAAAACAGAAGAGGGAAGAGAGCGCAAAACAAAGGAACTCAAAAGATATGACTTGGCACACTTGGGTATGGCTAGGAGCCACGGGTGGTGGATGACTAGACCTTAAGTGGTATGGCAGCTCAGGGCTAGTAGGGTGTACCCCCTATGAAGACTGTGAGGTTTTAACGTCATAACGAAGGACCCAGGTTGGAATCCAGTTGCCCATCCATTTCTTCCATTTGTGTTGGAGTGATCTGAACAGTCAGGCTTGGAAGTGGTCGGCCAAATGGCTGTGGAACCTGACGATGGCTTGGTTGAAATTGTGGAGGATCCCGTTGAAAGCGTTGAGGGTAATTGTGTGAATGGACCATATTGCAATACTCACAATTAGAGCCCTTAGCGTCTGGGGGATAGGCGAGGCCATGTTGAGTGCCAGGATATCGCGGGATAGTCAGAATTCAGATGTTGGTGATTGTTAAAACAAGTGCATCACGTTGGCCCAGATATGCACGGATGGTGGGCACTCTTCCAGGCGGTGTGCTAGTGTGTTGGGTCCGCCGCAGATGGCGCATGTCTTGAACATTGAGAAGGTGCGGTCAGCTGTTCTAAACGTATGGCGCATGTAGCGCCACACTGTGGAGCACACTTGTGGGGATAAGAGGGGGCAGGTGACGAGGTCCCACACCTGCTTTTGGGTGCGCAAGTCATAGGAGACATCTTGGTATTCTAGGTAGTCAATCCGGGATAGAGGAAAGGATGGTAGTGGGGCAGGCGCGTTAGTCACCATTTGTCCCCTGTGGAGTTGCACGTAACCAGTTTGAGGGTGAATGTCTTCGGATTGCTGTGCATAGGAGAAGCTCCAATCCCTTGTCTTAGGTTGTACAGGATGCATTTGAAATATTGGTTGGTGTTGTGCAGTCCAGTGGCGGTTGGATGTGTTGCAAGGTACTTTATCAGAGTTGCAGGGTTGGTGGGGGACCTCAGATGTAGTGCCCTTGCGAAGTTGGTTTGGGCTGCCTTAGTCCAGTGGGGGGATGGTGGGTTGGGTGACGTTGTGAGAGCTACCCATGAGCCGAGGATTTGCATTTCTCGTTCCATGAAGTTGAGCATCCCCATCCCACCTTTCTTCCGTGTGCAGTACATGGTCTCCAGCCTGACAGGTGCGCGGTAACCAGACCGTAGCCAGTTCTGCAGGATCTTGTAGACTGCGTTTGTAAAGTTGGCGGAGAAAAGAACCGCGTGGGCAGCAAACCTTTAAAATTGACAAGATCAGAAAGTTGGCTAACACAACTCTTCCAGTTAAACTAGCTTTACTCCTCCGCATACATGTTATTCTTTTTGTGATGTTGTCCAAAATGTTGGTTTTGATGGTGTCAAGTGCATATCCACTGGCTTCGAGCCATATGCCCAGATGACGGACTGGGTTGGTGGCGGGGTGGTGTGTAAAGGGTAAATACAGTAGTTTTACTGGCTTGGATCGTTGTTGTGTGGTTGTATGTGTGGTTGGTTGGTTTGTGTGGTGGTGGGAGGGTGGGGCCCATATTGAACTGAATTTGCCCATAACAATTATCTCTGTTTTCTGTTTGTTCTGCATGGCGTTACTCACTAACTCATACTGGTGAATAATGCGCTCAATCGCCTTGGCATCCCTATTTCCTGAGACTTCAACAACGCAGTCGTCAGCAAAGGCGAGCATTTTGGTTGGTAGTTGTCCCTCCAACCTGATTCCAGTGAGCTTTGAGTTTGTAATGCGGAGGAGAGGGTCAAGGGTAAAATTGTATAGTAGGGGGCTGAGTGGGTCACCTTGTTTGAGGCCCCTTTGTGGGGTGATGGTGTCATTTAGGAAGCCTGGGCCTCTGATTGCAAACCTGGCTGAGCGCGTTAGGAGGAGCGCCCAGTTTATAGAACGGGGTGGTAGGTTTAAAGCCTTTAGACACTGTTCTAGGTAACCCCAGTGCACTTAGTTGTATGCTTTCTTTTGGTCCAGGAAAGCAAGAGCGCCTGTGGGGTTAGCTTGGAAGATATTGGCTATGGTGTAAATGTTATCCCTAATCGAGTGATTGGGGATAAAGCCAAACTGATGGGGGGAGGAGAAGGCTGTCTGTGCAATGCATCCCAGACGCTTAGTTAAGATTTTTTTAGCATTTTAGTATCAGTTTTGGTGAGAGCAATTGGACGCCAATTGTTTAGGTCTGCCTGGTCTCCTTTTTTGAAGAATGTGACCACATATGCATCTTGGCCGCCAGGTAGAAGGGTTGTGTCCTCCAGGCACTTGTTCATAGTTGCCAGTAGTATTGGTGCAATATATTCAAAATATTTTTTGAAAATTCATATGGTAGGTCATCCGGCCCAGGGCGCTTGTTGTGTGGAGTTGATCTTATTACCTCCCATAGTTCATCTTTAGTGATGGGTGCAATAAGGTCTGGTTGATCAGCTATAGTGTCAATATTAGCGGATGATAATTTTTTTTATTTCTCTAGGTGATGCGAAATCCGCTGTGTACAGGTCAGTGTAAAATCGGTGTAATTTGGCCAATATTTCAGATGGTTTGGACGCCAGTGTGTCATCTGCTCGGCGGACCTGTGTGCAAGTTGCCAAAGTCAAAATTGGTTTAAAACGGCGGAAAAATTGGGCCATGTGAGTTTCTCTGGATAAAATGTATTTTGATTTGTAGCATACTTTGGTGTAGTGCTGGTGTTTTCTAAAGAGGGAGTTTATCTGTGTAGATAGCTGGAACCACAGGCGGCCCCATTGGAGGGTGTATCCCTCGCGAGGTGTGTTGTTATCTAAGTGCTGAAGCTGTCTGATAGCCTTGTTGATTGTCGCGGACATTGCAGCTGTTTTTCTGGAGTTCAGGTGTCAGTCTTTCTTGGTTGCTCAAGCCTTAAATATTTCCCACTTGACGATAGGGTTCCCGTTGGGTGGTCATCTTTCTTGCTGTGTTGTTAGCAACATCTTGATCCAAAGTTTAAGCTCTGGAAGATGGATGGTGCTTGGGTGAACTCTGTGCCAGGTTGGTGGCTTTTGGTATTTTTCTGAGGATGATAATGCTATCAAGACCATCTGGTGGTCAGAGAAAGGGATAATTGTTGTTGTAAAATCTGATACTCAGTGATGGAAGTCTATAGGGGCGAGCATCAGGTCAATCCGGGTCATTGAGACCAGCTGGTTATTGTTGTGGTGGGGCCTCATCATGTTGGCCAGGGTGGGGGCTTGTTTGGGAATGGTGTTGCACAAACCCAGCATTGCCTTTAGTATGCATAGTTCCATGTGGCTGCGGGGTATAGCCTTAGACTTGGGCCAGCAGTTGGTAATGGTGTTAAGCCAGCAGTTGAAATCTCCCACAAAAACGTTGCCTTGGGGAAAGGGATTGAGAGGATATCGGAGAAAATTTTTTGGCAGTCATTCAGATCATTTGGGGCATACACACACACCACGGTGAAAGTTTCTCCATTCCACTCAAGATCCGCTAAAAGCAGTCATCCCTCCAGGTGGGAGGATGTGCTTCAGATATTTACTGGAGGGTCACGGTTAGTTTGAATTACCACCCCACAGTGGTACGTCCAAAAGGATTTGGCCAGAAGGAGCATGGTTGACCATGACTCCTCCTCCCCCAGTGGACAGTGGGGTTCTTGGACAGCCAAGATGTCCATGAGGATATTGCACAGGAAAGCCATTTTTTGGCCCAGGACGTGGGGCCTTGGCTCCTGCAATGTTGAGCGTCCCTATGTTGATTTCAGTAGTTCGCACATCAGGAACGCTGGGGCGACCCACTGAGGTCACCCAGTTCCTTATCGCGGGTCATACTGCGAGTATGGGGCCAATTAGTCAGATTGGTTCCAGTGTGTTGGTCAGCAGTTGTAGTACTGGTTTTGTTCAGTTTCTTCTGGCTTGGATTACTCCATGGAGTTTGGTTCTGGTGAGGGTTGGCTTGTGCCCCATCAGCGAAAATATTTTCCGCCGCTTGCCTGTGGGTTTGATGGGCAGAAACTAGGTGTTAGGGTGATTGGGTTTTGTGCATGAGTGTTGTCACATTGTGATTTGCTGAAATGGTCTTCCATATCATTCACATGAACCATATCATCGCTGATAACATGTGATTGGCTGTGAGGATCCATAGTGGTGCAAGGTGGATTTGCTCCAGCTTGGTTGGAGGTGTTTGATTGGTTGTGTCTGAAAAATTCATCATTTTGGTTGCATTGGGTTATATGTGGGGGATTTGATTGGTTATTCCGCTGTGCTGCCATGGCATCAGCATGAATCTGTTCTGGGAAATCGTGGTGTTAGCTTGGGTCTTGGTGGAACTCGCGGCCTGCTTGCGGGCAGTCTGTGCATGACGATGGTCCTTGCACAAAATGGGCTCAACCAAAGCAACATTGGCTCTTTTGCCCCAATAGAAGGCGAAAGTGGAGTCTTTAATTTTGCTGAAATTTGGGCTTGTTTCATCCATATTGTCCTCACAAAATTCTGGTGCTTCAATCCCGCACTTGACAGGGCACACGTGGTCTTTGTGGCTTATAGCTGAGCAGAATTTGCAGATAGGTGGGGTGTGTTCTGGTGTGATGCAGAAGGGGTGAGATATGCTGCCATTGGGGAGGTTAATGGTTGCCATGCGGGGAATGAGGGTGATATCCTCTACCACGTCCTGATCAGGTTCTATAATGGCTATTGCCTTCCCTGCACACAGGTGGGGCAGGAGGGGGAATTTCTCAAATTCAAACTGTTTGATTACGCCATAACCTTTGAGGCCCCTGCGGAGCTTGTCCGCGAGGATATCACAGTGCACGGTGCTCAGGAGTCAGTCAAATATGATGAATAGGTCATTTGCCTCATTCCATCATGTGTGCACCATGCGGATGGTGCAGTCTTTGTTGTTAATTTTTATGGAGAATATGACTTTCACTGCTTCCACCGCTTCTTCCACAGACATGAACCTGACATCCACCCATCCTCTATGTAAATTTTTATAATTTACCAAGATGGTGTTCAGGAAAGTTGTGGAGAAGACATCCCCCATTTTTTCCCATGATTTGAGGGAAGTATCGCTGACCATAATTCTAAGGCTGTGCTCAAGGGAGGACAGGGGTTGGGAGTGTTCTATTTTGGTATATGCGCCCATTTTTTGCAGAAATTGCAAAACTCTGGGTGCAGTGCTGTACTCACCCTTTTTGGTGGAAGAGTGTGTCAACATTTTGCTGGGGCGTTTTTCCCCGGTGGGTTGGGAGGGCTTTGGGCCTTTCGCGCTGGCCACTTTCGCCCAACTGGTGTTGTTGCGGACAAATTTGCTAAATTTTCCTAGTTGATTGTCAATCTTGGAAAAATTGCATAGAATGTGTTACTAAAAGTGGTAGTAATTAGAAAGAAAAGCTTTTGGTATAAATATTTATATAGTTGATATTACCATAATGCATGGCTCATGCTCAGTCTCAGAACAATTATATCCTAACTTTTGATAGTACAAACAGAGAGTATAATGGTTAAAATAGTTATGGTTATAACGGTACCTGTTTCTGGGTAGGAACCCATGAGGGATGAGGAACAAAGAGTTATTGATTAGTTACGATATAGTAATTTGAATGGGAATCAGATATTGGTAAGCATTTATGACTAACTGCGCCTACTTTCCAAAAATAAGTTCAATCATTAAAACATAAGGGAATTAAAAGTTTAGATAATTTGAGCTAAGTAAACAATTTGTACAACGCATCCCCCATTTAGACTATTTGTATATATCCTTTAGTTTGGAGGTTGAATGTCATAGTAGGTTCTTAAATCTTCGCATGAACACTATTGAAACCTTAAATTCTAAATTTTATTTGAGGTGGGCCAACCTGAGGACAAAACTGCATCAATGAAGGAAAGTGAAGAAAATAGGAAAGGAGTATAAAACCCAGAAAACCTCCATGCACAGCTTATGATAGGCCTGGAACTCCATGGACCGCCTTTTCTATTCACTATCTCAGTTTGGGCATTGGTGTGCAAAACCAACACAGCCATAATTGTACCCTGCCCAAAGTTCATCTACTGTGTTTGAACTTGGGGAGGCAGTGGTAGTGAGTCCATATTCTACCACGGGGTATCCTCCTCTACTATTGAAATCTTATAAATTATAAAATAGCTTTATGGCAAAGACATTAGTTGCTAATTGCTCTAATATTATGTATAATCCCTTCCATAATATTGCTTTTTTAAAATTTTTCTTAAATTTATATTTGTCGCAGTATGATACTTGATTACCTTCTTTTTATATATGTAGCATTCCTATGTGCTGGCCATCTTAGGCTTTTTGATTATTTTTTTTAGTGAAGATGCTCCATATTTATATTTTAAATTAGAATCCGTACCTTGACCAATGATAAAGGATATTTGCTGGTCAATCTTATTCTCATCATCCTTGATATATTAAAGCAAAGGAGGATCAACAGGTTTTTGATAATATAGGAAATGGAAAGTTAAGGTATCCTGTAGTACTATGATAGCCACTGTTGTAGGTGAATCTTTTGGGTCTGACAAATAGGGTCTAATGAGAAGGAGAAGCGCTGAAACTTATGTCAATTTGTTTTTTTATCCATCAACCTTTCAGTGGTCCTTTTAGTCTCAGGGTGTAAGGGGCAGTAGAACCACTTTAATTATCATATGCTCATTTAATTTAGGGACTGTTCTAGAGGTAAAATTGGTAGCATTATCCATTATGAAATCTACAGACACCCATGTTGGTGGATAAAGTGTTCTATAATAAATCTGGCGGCATTCACTACTCTGACATCGCTAATGGGCTTAGCTAACACCACTTGGTTAAGTGGTCAATGGCCATAATAATGTATATGTGGGTAAACTTACTGACAGTTAAGGTCCAAATAACATTCTTTAAGATTGTATGCAAAGACCAGTAGGCTTGATTAACTAATAAGTGGTTGGGGCTTTTAAGGCTGTTGTGGTTGGCATTATTATCGCTTAATTAAGATATCCTTAATAAGAAATTGCATAGACTCCCAGTAGAAACTCTGTTGAGTTTGCTTCACCTCTTGATCAACTTACTTTGGCAATGGACTGATGATCGTTCATAATGATTAATGGTCATTTGGATGGGGCTTGGCACAAACGTCTTTGACCATCACTTTCAATGATGTAAAGGGTATCATTATTTATCCCTAAGTTCTTAAATAGTTGGTACTAAGTAACTCTAATAAATTTTTCTCATCAACGTAACATCGAGACTTCACCTTCTCAAATAGTTGATTGACAAAGGGGGACAAAGAAGTATTAATATGTCACCCTGAAGAGTTCATCTGCATTCTGAGGGATGCGCCTTTTAATGTATTACTTCAGGATTTTAGTCTTGATTTTTCAGAGCCCATCTAGCAAAATAACCATTTTTCCTTGAGATTGTAGATCTATCATTAGGAATTAAGCTCAGCGAAAAATTAAATTTTAATTCCATAGAGTTATACTCATAAAAATTACATGTAAAATTAACAGTCAAAAAATTGTTTATATTTACTGTATAATTCTCTTGTGCTAATTAGAGAACATTTAGAATGTTTACGTATGTTCTTCAAAATTTTCTGTCCATTGAGATACCAAAGCTCCAATGGGATTCAGGATTCATCAGATTGCCTAATAAAAAGACAATTAAAATTTGGGTAGCAAGGGGGTGGAAGGCGAGTCGGTAAGGGCGTACGGCTACCAACCTGAAGGTTGCGGGTTCGATTCCCGCCCTTCGCACATCGATCGGGGTGCCAGCCAAAGGAAGCTATTGGCGGTTAGTAGGTCTAATAACACGAAAACCTTACCCATGACGTAACCAGAAAAATTTGAGTCCCGATCCGGAGGTGGAAAAACTTTCTTCGACGGAGTTGACCCTGTTCAGGTTTCATGTCGTTTCTTTCTTTCGGTAATGTCTGTCCCCTGGTCGGCTTGCCTCGGTTAAATAATAAAAATTTGGGTAGCAAAACTGTCGCCTTAATTTATGATTCTCTAAACTTCTTTAAAGCATCTTTGCACTATGCAACCAATGGAAAACAAATACACTTAAAAGTGAATAGAAATATGTTATAGACACTTTTTACAACCCTTAAACAAATCAATGGTAGTATCCTGCAATTCCTAAGAACAACAGTACGTCCATTTTACTTTGTGGCTTTTCATGTTGTCTACAATATTGAGCTTTTGTGGTTGGTGTCAGATATCATGATTATTGATGAGGTGTCCTAGGTACTCCATCTGAGTTTTGAATGTTGACACTTGCTTAGTATGATCTATAATTAAGCTTGTGCTATTTGTTTAAATAATATTTAATGAAACTGATTTTGAGTATAGGCTCTGGAAAACACGTGAATATAATTAGGATACACTATAGCACAGCTTATTTTTAGGCTTCCTTAATGGTGTTTATAGCCCTTTGGAAGGTATCAAGCGCGTTGCAAGTCCCTAAACCATTCATGTTAGTTGTTATAAACCTTAAGACATAATAATCGCGCACTTTTCTTGACTATTTTTGGTCAGATTAATCTGCATTAACCACTGATAAAATTTAGGATGTGTCATCTCGTGCCTCCTAATAATTAAAAGCGTTATCAATTTGAGGAAAGAGTATGAATCTTTTTATTATTTTATTGAAAATCAATTACCACCCAGTTAAACCATCTTTTTTCTTGACAATAAACATGGACTGGCCCATAGGCTGCAAGATGGCAGAATAATTTCTTGACACAAAAAATTTATTGATCTTTTTTTGCACAACTCCACCATTGGACATGCTTGCCTTAAGGGCCTAGAACTTAAAGTCCTAGAATTTTCAGTGTCAATGTAATGATTACTCATTTAGCACACCCTAGGTTGTACTCATTAGTGACAAATATGGGCATACTTATTTATAAAAACATGGCTTAATCTTCTTTGTTTTTTCATATTAAACCTCTAAATATTCTCACTATACAATTGTTCATCCATTTTGAGTTGCATTGTAGGCTAAACTCTGATGATTCTCTAGAACTTTGATTGACAAGAACTCTTTTTGGGTACTAGATTACATAAGCGATTTTCTGTCCCTTCTTAATGGTAATCTTTTTTAAAGTTATGTTGGCCAGGAGAATGCATAATATCTCTATGAACAATGTGATCAACCCAGGTGCCGCATGAGGCTTATATTCAACTTTTCCCATAGAGTATACTATAAAAGTAATTTTTTAAGTTACTCAAGAGGCAACACAATATTTGCAACTTGATGTTCCCCAAAGAGCAGCTCACATCATAATTTTGTGAAGTAATACCTTAGTTTTTGGGAATGCTGAGAAAGGTTACTGAATACCTTATCTGACTTGCTGGAAATAAATGGGACTGCCCCATCAGTAATAGTTACATAGATAATAATAATGTGGTTAATGTGCGGAACCTTATATTTTCAAGAATGATGTAAAGGAAAAAGTCACTTAAGATCTAAAACATTCTCCTTATAGTTAAGTAATCTCCATATAATATGAAGAAGATGGTACCAATCAAATAGGGTAATTGCTACTGGGCAACACTATAGCTAGTTTGCTAACTTTAATGAGCTGAACCCTTTTTCAATGCACTATATGATCCTTTTCTAAAGGTAATTCCAAACCTGCTGTTTCATATTGTTGACAGTGAGACCACATGGGAGCAACTTTATTTTTTTAAAACTGACTTAAAAATATGTTGCCTGGAGCGCCACTATCAACTAATGCGTGAACTCTTGTCTTATTTTAGAGAATTATTATACTTGCAATAAAAGAAGTCTTTTTAATTTTGAACTTAATATAAGGATGGAAGAAGTATTAACTTTAAATCATAATCTTAACCCTTTCTCTGATGTTATAAAAATGGTTATTTGATGCCTCTAGTGGCAAGGCCACATGACTCTTTCCAATGGTGGTAGATTTTTGTATCCATTACTTTCCCCAAAGTAGGCTTATTATGCAATCTGAGCAGCATACAGTTTAAAAAAATTTGTTGCCCTCTTCTCAATCTCAGTGCGTCAACTCTGAGTTAGAGCTAATACATTGCTGAAGTGAGCGTCATTGGAAAAGAGGTTGTACTTGGTAACTATTTGATTTCGTTTTTGAAGTATAATAAATAAGTGCTTAACAATATAATACTCCTCCTCTATTGTCAGTTTCATTTTTATCTGGTTCTTGTCATCCACAAGAAAAGCAATAAATTTGTTTGTTAGGTTGCTTTTTCAGGAAAATAAAGGCAAATTTTTTATTAGAGTGCAAACCTATCAGATCACCTCAACAACTACCCGTTAAAGTCTGGTATTTCCACAAATGGAAAATCAGCTTCTACCATGGTATTAATGATACCTGTCATTGATTATTGTTTATGTTAAGTCTCTTTGTATGGAAGTTTAAAAGTGATCTTACATCAATTAATGTACTATCGTAGCTTGTTTGTCCAGATCTTTATCCAAGGCAGGTAACAAGGAATGGGGAAACTAAATATAGTCCTTATTAGACTTTAAAGGACATTTCAAATTAATTCTGTCACCATCTTTGATCCCAACATGACCTGGCCTCATGATAAAACCAATCTGCAAACTAAGTTTTTCTGGGTCTGAATGGGCAAAGTATAGCCTTTTGAGTGACCTTTTCTAAGACTAAAAATTCTTACAACACCACACTTTCAAAATAAAAAAGCTCACTGTCCTAAGGTAAGAAAAGGCATAATCAGGTCACAGCTTTGCTCCTCCATACAGTTTATTCTTTTTGCCACCTTAAAGAAATCTTCAGGTACATGACTACATATTTTAAAATCTTTATGAATGAATGTGCTGGCCCATACTGGTAGAAATTAAGATCCTGATTGGATTAATACGTTGGAAAGGTTGATATGATAGTCTAGGCGATGTGTTTCCAAAAAGCAGTTTTGATGACCTAACATGAGGTCCTGTACTGCAGATTTATAAAAAATACCTCCTATCTTGGCCATGATTTCTGAGTAGTGAGGTATAGCCAGCAGTTTAGAAGGCATGGATTGTTTATGCTGACTTGATATGTCAAGCTGAATTTTAACTATGAAGGTTCTTCCTCAGACAATTTTATTTCTACTTGTATAGGATTCTTAGTTTAAATAAACAGCATCTCAAATATATTAGCCTTAATGCAACGTTCAACATTAACTGGGAACCCTGTTTGCATTCTTTATCTTTTCAAATATAACTAAGAGATGCGACTTCAGCTTCATTTAATTATAAAGATTGGATTCTGGTATTCTCTATTTTTGGTCTTTGGTTACATTCTATTTTCTCGAGTTATTCGTATAGAGGTCATTTTTCAATTGCAAATCATCACTAAATTATTGTTAAGAAAGATGTAGTTGCCCTCTGATGCTTCAACATCATGGAGCATAGAGTTTGTTGGCACCAAAGAAGTCTTAATCCCACCTTAAGGGAATAAGTAGCTTTATTTATACTTCTAATGCATTAAAAAGCCACTTTGTTCCTATTAAGTGTATTGGCTGAGCTTTTTATGAATTTAATCTGTTGAACCTCAGATTGAGTGGCAGTAATAGCATTTCTTGCCTAAACATAAAATTAATTTACTCCTTAGACCCATTCAATAGTAACGCCTCTCTCATTTATTGCTTGGCAACTATTTAAAAACATGACAGAACTGAGATCATAATTCATCTAGTTAATGTATTTGGTAATTGAACTTGTATTTGGTATCAACGGATTGCCTTACCCTTGTAAGCGGAGTTCATGAATGACATATAGAGATCTCCTGGTATCTGCAACCAGTTGGTTTCAGTTCATCACTTCTATTATTAAGGCATGGTGTCAAACTATGGTCATTTGGGAATTTTGGATAGAATGTTGGTAATACCAAATAATAATTAAGATCAATACTGTTGATATTTTTAAATTACCAACTAGATATTATTAATAGTGCAGAATCTCTCATATTGTGGTACCAATCACTTTTAATTGAGCTATTAATATAACAGTGCAGGAGAGAGATCAACATATTCATGACTAAATGGGTAGATCTGCGCAACAACATTTTGCTATATGTTTTATCTGTTTGACAGTAAAGGCGTACAAGTTAAATCCTTTAATATGTTGAGTATAACTTGATCCAGTTTTTGTTTAAGGCAAGAGTAAAGGGCTTTTAAAAGTTGACGTATAACATAATAGTTTTGGTAATCACCTCGCCTTCTTTCCTGAAATATTACTATTTTGCTTTAGAATAAAATAAAAAAGGTTCACTATCTTGAGTGAAGTCCTTGTAGTGTTCATCACAACGTAGTGCGTGGCATATGCACACTACTTCACAGGTAAAGTTCTTTTTAGAACTCCTAATTGTTTCTTGCTTACATGGCCTAAGTCCCAGACATGGCACTAATCCTCCTAAAACTGTATAGAATAGCTATGTGCTATCCTATTTTATAACTTCTTTTATAGTAATCTCTACGCCAGGGACTTTAAAAACTAAAACAACTTAAGTAATTGGAATTCCTATCTTTTTACGAGATGGCCTTAACTGAATGAGAATCAACAATGTTTATTTATTTGCGCCTAAGCTCTTAAGAACCTTAGGCAAGTGGGGAGGAAAAAGGATATTGATGCTCTAGAGCTGTTTTGAAGTATTGACTGAGCGGAGGAGGGTTGGCTTCATGATATAGACCTTCAGGATCATCTTAAGATGTACCTGCAAGTGGGTGATCACGCGTGGTAGAGCCCAACCTTTGAGTCAAAAGATGCGCAAAGAAAAGAATTATGAATAATCTACAGGGCTTTGGCATAAGAAAGGACTTGGAGGGGTTTGATGGCTTCCAGGAAGGAATTGCTCAAAGAACAGGCGTTGAACAGGGTGTCCATCCCAGGGCTGATCCCCTTGGTGATCTTGGAATTCTGCAATAACGGGTAATTCCTGGACATGTGGAAAAATAATGGAGGTGGGAGTCAGTAGGCTCTATACAATTGATGCAACTTCAGTGCTGAAAGTCAGGGTCAGTTCAATACCCTGTCTTGTATGATAAGTGGATTATTCACCATATGACGTTAGACAACTTTTATGAAAGAATGGGATGTTACACGTCCTTCCAGAGCCTCTTGAAGTCATATGTTACATAGGGAGGATGGGGCTTGAAAATGCTCAGGTAGATGAGAGATCTGACTTTAGGTTGAACTGAGTTGTGACAACCTGCCCATTGTATAAAATAGATTGGTAATGGGGGCTGAGGCTGGGGCCATCTCTTCTGTATGGAAAGGCGTGGTATACCCAAGCTCTTACTTATCTCAGGGCAAGGAGGTCCTGGCTCTAATATGCGGAAGAGGAGTAATTCAGGAAATGGCCTGAGTGGTTTGTGAGCCACTTCCCTAATGAGATTAGCGATGCCTAGGAAGTCCTAGAGATACTGACATAGCTTAGCGGAGAGCGGGCGCCTATTGAGGCATAGGAGACACGTTCCAGTAGACAACCATCCATAGGAACTTAAGAGAAATTGTGTTGGTATGGGATCAGGTATCCATAAACCTTAGACCCTTCACTGTAGGGTTCTGCAATAGTAGACCGAGCCATCGTGGATGTCTTTCTGTAAGAATCAAGTTGAGTCAATTTTGGACAAGAATTGACTCTTGGATGAGTTTGCTGATAAATAAATGAAAACTATCGCCTGACAAATTCTTGGATTGGGCCATTGTTTCTAAAAAGATAAAGATTATAGTTGAATCTAAAACTCCCTCAAAGAGTACAAAGGCTAGATAAAACTAAAAACTATTAAATAAGTCTAAAGGGTCCAATTTAATCTTTAATTTAATATTGCTCCCTTAAAAAAGTAAGTTCTTTCCAAACAAAGAGACCAATACTCTTACTGAGAGCACGCCCCTTTGAAGACTATAAATTTCCATTTCCTAACATCAAAAAATCGTTTACTTTACCATGTCTAGTCCAATTATTGCTAAAGTGCATTTACCTAGTGACAAATATTTCACTAGGAAGCCCACTGATGTATATTCAACTAAAATTTTTTTGGCTATGATGGAATTATCAAAGTATATTTTGTAAACTCAGAAGCTGGTGCTTTATGCTAGGTGTCCTTTTTAAGTTTACCATATGAAGACATAATTACCCAAAATGAAACCAGCGGAGACAATATACTCATAAGAAAGGAAAAAATGAGTGTGACAAAATGGGTCACTCTAACAACAAGAACTGAATATTAATTAGTTAGAGATTTTCAATTTATAGCGCCAATGACATAAATCTTTTTGTTCCATGATATTGCGACTTATCAATCCATCAGCTAAATTGGCCCAAACTGTGAAAGCTTTACTTTACAAAACTCTAAATCCTGGAAGATGAACTAATTGGAGTTGAAACACCCAGGTTAATTTTAACTAATGCAATTGTACACCCCAGCTTCCCTCCTTAGATCAGCCGTGGGGTTGCCCAAACCAAGTCATATCTTCGCTATTTATCCACCCTGCTCTCCACACCAGGTGCAGCTCTTTTTTAGTACTGGTGGTCCCCCAGGTGCAGCTCTTAGGATTATTTATTTTGGAAATTTAAAGACAATCTAGCCTAACCCATCAGCTTCACACCCAACTTTTATACTGTAAAAGACTGCATCCAACTTTAGTTGGGAAATTGTTAGGCCATTAACAACAGTCAAAGAGAATTTAATGAGCAGAAAAGCCAACTCGTTTGGATCAATAATGGAATGGTGGGCTCTTACATGATAAAGTTACCTGACAACTTAAAAATGCCTCCACAACACTACATGAACAATTGGAAAATCCGTGGCTGACTTATTAGCTCAGTAACTGCGCAACAACAAATTTCATGAAACGTTGATTGATAAATTGGCTATTGGGTTCATCAGCTCATTGATAAGGCCAATTTTTAATCCGCCTATGAACTGACTGTTCAAGAATGCCCAGAGGTCTTGAGGCCTAAAGAGGCCTAGAGGTCCTCCAGAGTTCAGATGGTCCTTCAGGACACTCTTGAAATCTTTTAAATAATGTTTTTATTTGAGAAAAAGATCATAAATCCCATATCTTGAACTTGGAACGCCAGTTGAGGGGGTGGCTCATATTAGCTGAATGGACGTATGGGCAATTATCTCAATGCCAATCTAGATTTAAATTCTCTGATAAATTGGATACCATACAGAAAGCATGTTTTTTACGGTGTCTCAAAGCAAGAACATCTCTTTTAAGGATGCCAAAAACTCATTGACTTTTGCTTAACTCTAAAAAGGAAACTCAGCAACTGTAAGGCTTTATATGACCACATTATCCATTTTGATATAGATTAAGCTTTAATTTATTTCACAAATTAGTTCATCAATAATAAGGCTTATAGTTTGAGCTTTAAGACAAATTTTTATTTAAAATTATTTTTCTGGCACTAGTAACTGATTAAATGACGAATTGTAATTTACAAATGATGTGACTCTAATGTCATTACAATTATATTTTTTTCAGGGTCTAATTCAGACAGCAAGATATTTTTAAGTTTTCTTGTAAAATGGACACTTAAGTATTATGAAATGATCATTTTATAGTCTAATTTGATAACTAATTTGAGTGACGTTATAGCATCCTATTTTTATGAATATCAGCTGAGAAAATTAAAATTTGAATCAATGCTTATTTTGTCAGCTAGATATGTTAAGATAGTTGTGATAACCGCAATTAATAATCTACATATTTTTCTAATGCTCTCGCCCTATATATTATTTAATCTTATCAATAAACTTTACCTTTGAATTGTGAACACTTTTAAAGTTATCAATTGTTTATTGAGTTTACTTCAAGTTGAAGTAGTTTATTTTTCTAAGTGTCATTTACCCCAAGTGAGGTCAAAATTACTTGTCTGTATGGATTCATCATAGTGAGGTTCAAGTCACGCTAAATTTAATAACTTGACTGGGCTAGTTGTCTTCATTAACTAGCAGTATGAACTCTACTAACCTAATCATCAGTTAAGCAAACTTGTGCACCTTTAAAACCTCAAGGTTTTTATATTTGGTGCACACTACAGAGGAAACAATTTTTTATAAAGTAAAAACACCAAATTAAGCATTACATTATGGAGCGTACAACTAACCATTAGGAGAAATATCAGGCTGCCAGTTAGGGTAGTAATATCCACTTAGAGGCTTGTATGTTATTAGATCCTCTATATTCACCTGCCAGATAATATTGGAATTTCGTGATAGATTATAATAAGCAGGTGCTACAAAGGCTACAAAATTGTTAGTTATATATCTCTAGCAAAGATTGACTCAATTTCAATGAAGTTATTAGTTCCATTGCTATAGTTGATTTCAATCAAAAATAAAGAATCTATATGAGAAGAGACCAAAACTGTGCTATTCAAGACAAAAATTGAGGTAGTTTATTAGTTAGAAATGAGGGATAATTATAGGGTTAATTTAGTAGGTATGCGTGAGTATTTTTGAGGTGCACCTAAGGGAAGATCTTTCCTATTAGATGACCAATATTGCTGATTATTAAGGACATACTTATGATGGCAAGATTTGATAATATTCTTATTTGATGAGTCCGATCCTCTTATATGATTTTTGGCCTCATCAGATATCTTAACATCATCCTTCAAAGAAGGTTGATAACTCTGAAGGGTGGATCATCAGTCCAACCTAGAATAGAATATCTCCAATGTAGATTTTACAATCTTATTATACTGAGATATTGAATCTCAATCTGGAGTAAATTTGGTCATTGTGGATGAATCCCCAACAATGCTCCCCTCAAGTTCTTGCCAAGGGGGCACATACTTATGTAGAAATCTACTATGCACTCTATTGATAACAGTACCAGTATCAACAGAGGCAATGGAGTATTAAATACCTCAATGATAAATAATACAATACAGACCAGCCCATAAGGTGTCCAATTTGTGAATTCTTCCTCCCAGCTTATGGTGATAGAAGAGTATCGTATACCTGACTTGGTATTCTGGTAGCATAGGTCTACTAGCGATAGTTCTTGTTCCCTCCTTTAAGCTGGTAGCAGCAAGGGAGCTTGAAGCTAGAGCTTGCAATTGAATGATTTCATCAAGGAGTCTCCTCATAGATAAATCAGTAGTTTGCGGGGTAGCTTCCTCAAGCAAGTGTATGTACAATTGAGGGGAGGATAGGATCCTGACCATATAAAGCTTTAAAAGGAACCATTCCAATTATACAATGGTAGCTAACTCTATAGGATAACATCGCACTAGGTAAGTAGAGATTCCATCTACTAGTGTCAACAGAAGATATCTTTTGAAGAATGGCTACAAGGGTACCATTTGCTCATTCAACAGCACCATTAGTAGAAGGATTATATGGGGACGTGAATGACTGATAAGTACCCATTAACTTAGTAAACTCAGATACATTTGAGAAATGAAGTTGGTCCCATTATCTAATAACAGGAATTTCAGGCTACCATGCCTGGTGAAAACTTGCTTGGAAAGAAAGGACACCGTAGCCTTTGCGGTGACCATGGAGACTGAGATAGATTCAATACACCTAGTAAAATGGTCGATAGCTAACAGAAGATATTGATGCCCATAGTGGCAGTATGGAGAGGACCCACCACATCGATACTCATAGTAGAGAAAGGTTCAGAAGGGCCCACAATTTTGTGTTGAAGCATTGGATTTCCACTACGTTGTTGTTGGCACGTAAGACAAGACTCCAACACATCGTGTACAGATTCCAGAATGTTATCCCAGTAACAATGAGTCTTCAACCACCGTAGGATCTTAGCAACAGCTCCAAGCCCTACGGTTTGGTGGGCCTCCATAATAGTGTCAGACCTCGCAGAGGGCCAAAAAAAAGCACCATTTAGAGCCCAACTTTTTATATAATGAACCTTTTTTAAACTGAGTATCTTTGGTTAAGGATTATAACTTTGAGATAGCATCCTTAGATTCCCAGTACCAGAGTTCAGGTCTGCCAATTAAGTCATAAATGCAATCCTCCTCAGCAGAAAATAACGTTAGTATAGGCAATTGAGAAAGTCCATCAGCGTTTTGATGAATAGCGCCAGTGCATTGTTGAATAGTAAAGTTATAATTTTGGAGCTTTAGAGCCCATCTAGCTAAATGCCCATCTGGATCCTTCATTTGTTGCAACCACTTCAAGGAAGCGTGATCTGTGACTATAGTGAAATGCTTGCCATAGAGGTAAGGGCGGAAATGCTTGATGACAGCCAAGACAGCAAGGCATTCTCTCTCAGTAATGCTATAACTGTGTTCAGCCTTGGAAAGGGTTTTACTATAATATGCGATGGGATGATCAATTAAGTTAGCATCATGTTGAGCTAGAATTGCTCCAATAGCAATATCATTGGCATTGGTAGATAGTATAAAAGGTTTGAAAAAGTCAGGATGGGCTAAGACTGGGGCACTCATTAAATATTGGCGCAACAGATTGAATGCTTGCTGCTGCAATTCTTCCCAGACAAAAGGAACTTCCTTATGCAAAATGTAAACTAAAGGCTCCACAATTTCTGAAAAATGAGGTATGAATTGTCAGTAATAACCAATTATCCCTAAAAACACTTGAATATCGCGCAAGCTTTTAGGAACAGGCATGTCCAAAATAGCTTGTATCTTATTAGATAAGGGTAAAATCCCCTTGCGATTAACTTTATGACCTAAGAATTCCATATCAGCCTTAAAAAAGCACACTTGGATGGTTTTAGCTTAAGCGAAATGTGATGCATCTGACCAAATACTTCCTTTAAATGAGCCAAATGCTCGTTAAAAGTTCGAGAAAACACAGTAACATCATCTAAATATACCAAAACACAAGAAAGTTTCAAATCCTCCAAACAAGCCATCCATGGCTCGTTGAAAAGTAGCAGGGGCATTACAAAGCCCCTGTGGCATACAAGTGGGCTCAAATAACCCCTCACTAGAGATTAAAGCACATTTTTGATGATCTTCCAGAGCCAGGTCAATTTGCCAATAGCCACATGCAAGGTCCATAGCTGAGAAGTATTGTGACCCAGATAATAATCTCAAAGAATCATCGATGTGAGGTAGAGGATAAGAATCCTTTTATGTAACAGCATTGAGCTGATGATAGTCCATAACCACTATATGGCCCCCATCCTTTTTTTCAAATTAGTAATAAAGGAGAAGCAAATGGACTTTTAGAAGGCGTTAACAGCCCCACATCAAGGAGCTGTTTCAATTTTAATGAGACTTGAGCCTCTTCAACTTTAGATTTATGATATGGTCGAGCTCAAATAGGGGGAGTATCACCAGTTTTCACCTGATGCTGCAGATCTTTCATTAGTTAAAACTCTCCAGAACCTTGGGCAAATATATCTGCATATTATTCAATCAGAGCCTCAGCTTCAAGTTGTTATTCTGGAGAGAGTATCTCCAAATTCAGCATCAATTCTAGCAACAATAGGGGGGACTTCTAGCCCAAATTTACATAGATCTCCACATCCAAAAGCAGATAAGATTTCACTCACAGGAGTAGGCTGCACATAGGTGATAGGGTTACTGCGATTCAATTGCATAGGTCAGGAAGTGAGATTAGCCAGTAGAATTGAAACAGTCCCATTATAGGCAGGATCAAGGATACCCGGGCAGGGTAAGGCCTCCAAATGAGAGGAAATTTGATTAACAAAGATCTCTAATACATGACAGTGGGTATAGATACTTGTACTCCTGTATCAACAATGACTTGAGCTTTTAGGGAATGGTAATTGGAGAGTTAGAATATAATGGCAT
The DNA here is from genome assembly GCA_022478985.1 of Massospora cicadina. NCBI lineage: Eukaryota > Fungi > Entomophthoromycota > Entomophthoromycetes > Entomophthorales > Entomophthoraceae > Massospora > Massospora cicadina. The sequence continues at coordinate 2,755 of JAKSZP010000358.1, read as the reverse complement.
GCTCTCAGAGGCACAAGCTGACAGAGGTGGAAGTATAGTTCGTGGTCCCAAGATTCAGTATTCTAAATGAGAGATATTAGTGGGGTGTTCCAACAAGCAAACACGTCTTTTGAGTTTGCCTTTGCTATTGGGGACATATTGTAGAATTAAAGGTACTTGGTACCCAATTAAAGAAAGGTAACTATCTTTAAGGCTGATTATCGCATCAAAATCTATGAGAAACTTAGTTCCCAAGAGCAAGTTATAGCAGTTGTTATCTAATACTACAGCATGGGCTGACACAACCAATTTTCCAAAGCGCATTGGAAGAGAGAAGTAAGATCCTATAGACTTGGTATAGGAAGGACCAGCCGTTCCATAGTCTTGGGAATGGTTCAAGTCCAGCGTCAAATTGATCTTTTTCATAAGCCTGGACGAGATTACATTGATGGGCGATCCTGTATCAATAAAAGGCAAAACTTTCACCTTATGCACAATGACTTTCACCCGGGTTACATCAGAGCCAAAGTTTGGGATTAAAAAATTGAGGGATTGATCAATTAAAATGAATTAGAAGAAGACTAAACAGAAGCATAAGCAGAAATGGTATCTTTGTTGACTAATTCATCAGGGACATCAAGCTCACCATGAGCGGATATCACATAACAATCTGTAGACGAGTTAAAAGGTTTATATGGAGGCACAGGATGTAGGTCAGCACAGTGAGCCTCATGCCCTATGCTGACTCCTCTTTTTTCGACTCCTCCACTTGCTTTTTCTAACATTGAGTTACAACATGACCCACGAGACCACAATAAGTGCACGACTCCTTCTTCTGTTTAGGTTTGGGTTTAGGTGGCATTGCATGTATATAAGAATGAGGGTTATTAGCGGAGGTCATGTGTACCACTTCATTAGGAATCTCCATGAGCGCTTCTTTGATGTCAATAATGGATCATAAATTTCTTTTATGTGATTTCAGATGTAGTAGTAACTGATTGCAAGAAGCGAATGCACTCATTACAGCTGATATGATATCATCTACAGTAATCCAGTTGCAAGTGGCAAGAGTCTGGGCCTCATGGTAGAAAATTTTTAGCAAAATCTTGGACAGACTCTCATCATTTAATTTAAATACTCATGAAGGCTTGCTTTTGGTTAGAAAGAATTTGATCACTCCCAAATTCCTTAATAAGGGTGGTCTTCACTTGAGCCCATATATTGCAAACCTTCAGGTAAGGAACCATAATTTCTCACACAAACTGGCTTAGGTAGGAGGTAATATGCTGGACTTTCTGTATATCAGTTGCTCCATCCATTGCACGCTCATAGACAAAGAGGAACGAATGGATACTACGTTTGCCCAGCTCAACTTGTCCTTAAAGGTAGGTTTAAAAGTAGTGGGTTCGTTGCTCAAAACATTTACACCTGATATCAAGACTGGCTTAGCTTCGGAGGGTTCTAATTCTAGGATATGAACTTGTGAGGGGATTTGATCAACTTGTTGCCTTAGATGATTGAGGTCCTCTTGTAAATTATGAACCTTTTGAGCAAAATGATCATTCGCAGATTGTAGATTCAAGTTTGAAATTGCAGTGATCATTTCATCCTGTTTGTTTTCAATTAGCCCGCATCAAGAAGATAATTGTTCAATGGAAGCATTTAGCCTTGCAAACTGGGTTACTTTTGTAGTCTGATTAGCATTGCATAGGCGATGGGCATTATCCACGCCATCTAATAGGTTGGCTAATGAGTAATCAGGGTCAATTGGGAGGCCTTCTAGGGACAAGAAACACCCTTGAGTGATGGCTTGGATTTGTGTTTCTAATGCTTGTACTTGTGATACTAGAAGCATTGAAGGTTCAGAATCGGACATTGGAAGAGAAGAGACAGGGGGACTAGGAGGTCCCGGAGTCCTTGCGACCCATCTCTACCTGTTGGTCCCAGCGGGCCTTGTTGACCCACTGGACCAGGGGGATACATTCAACTGGAGGTCCTAGGGTTACCGATGGGGAGCTAAGTGGTTCCTGCGGTCCAGGAGGACCAACAGGACTGGGTTCACCTTCTCTGATATTACCCACCACTTGGACAAGATGTTGGGTTAGCCCGTTAAGCTCCCCCAAGCTCTTCTTATGTTAGGCCCGCAGCTGATCCAGTTGTACCTTAATCTCATCATCCATGGAGGAGATACGGTGGTGAATAGGGTTAGTGACATCGCTAACTTGCTGAGATACTTCTTGGTTGATGTATCCCACAACTCCATTAACAGTTCTCATTAGCTGGTTATGAATATCGTTGATTTCTCTTCTATTATCAAGAATGGCCTCCTGATTATCCCTTCCAAAGTTGGATGACGTTTTATAAAATGAAGATAGTTGATAATGACATGTTGCGCTAGAGTCAACTGAAGCTGGATTTCGAGATGATGCAGCCCCCAAAATCTGGAGTATATGGTGTATAGCAGGATGTACGTAATGCCTGAGATACTGCTCAGTTCTAGCCAAATCAACTTCAGTAGGCTGTAACACCGCTAATTTATATAAGTTCATCATGTTTTCAACAACTTAAGATGCTTGGTCACAAAAAGCTTTTCTTTCCCATTACTATCACTATTAGTAACACGATTTTTTGCAAATTATCTGACTTTGAAATTAACCAGGAAAATGAGCAGATTCATATGCACCAACACCAGCTGGGCAAAAGTGGCCAGCACAAAAGGCCCTAAACCCACCCAACCTCTATGTAAATGAGAAAAACGCCCCGGCAGCATGTTGGG